>PVJN01025711.1:0-29953 GCA_004026805.1 Lasiurus borealis | reverse complement strand
TCTTTCCTTTGCCAGAGGTAACCATTATCTGAATGTTACTAACCTGAATAGTCCCAAACTAGTGTTTATCATTTCCATGCATAAATTTTCAATGACTATAGCACTTTCTGTGCATAATGTCAAACTTATGAACGTTGTATATAAATGGTATCTTACTATATATTATTCTATACTTACTTCTTTTGTTGTTAAAAGTGTTCTTGAAATTTAATTATTAAGTGTACTGTACTTTGGCACATTCATTTTGAGAGCTAGAAAGCCACTTTTATGTATAAAAACAGCAAATTTTAAAACCCATTCTCCCTGTTAAAGACACAGGTGACATACAATGTTACATTTATATTCTTGTGTACGTGTTTTTTTTTTTTTTGTGGAAAAGTATGAGTGTATTTGTGGTTATACATATGTAGAAATGGGTCAGATATGGCATTCTGGTTTTAAAGAGACCTAAAAATTCCTGTTATTTCACTTAACTTGCCAAGTGCCATTTTAGCTATCAGATTGGTTTTTATTTGTATATCAATAATTCTTGGTGTGCCCAAACCGGTTTGGCTCAGTGGATAGAGCATCCGTCTGTGGACTGAAAGGTCCCAGGTTCGATTCCAGTCAAGGGCATGTATCCTGGTTGCGGGCACATCCCCAGTAGGGGACATGTAGGACGTGGCTGATCGATGTCTCCCTCTCATCGATGTTTCTAATTCTCCATCCCTCTCCCTTCTGTAAAAAATCAATAAAATATATTTAAAAACATAATAATTATTAGTGTGATTAGTTTGGTCTCATGGCCATTTGGGTTACTTATTCTGTTAATTCATCATTCATGACATTTGTCTGTTTTTATTTTAGTATCATTTTAATGATTCATAGGACCTCATTATATGTCCTGAGTAACAATTCCTTATTAGTTTGTGTTACAAACATGTCCACCCAAGGCTTTCTTGGCTATTTATTATTGTTGCTGTTTTTACTTTTTTTTTGGGGGGGGGGTTGGGGTAGAGGTTCCCTTGTTTATAATAATCTTAAATTTTAGTATAGCGAAAGTCATAAATATTTTTTCTTTACGATTTATGCTTGTTCCATTTTGTTTAAGGATAGTATCTGTACTCACAAAAATATTTTCATATATTTTTTCTCAAAGTATTTGTTTTCCTTAGTACCCTGAAATTTGCTCTTAAGCATTAATATAATTAGGCATCTAATATCCTGGAAAACTTATTATTTCAGAATTATTTATTGAACTAGTAGAGTTAGTTCCACTCTTATTATTCTTCCAAGTTACATTAATTTTCTTGACTATTTGTATTTTGGTAATAACTTTGGAATCACATGGTGATATTTTTTTTATTGAATTTGCATTTAATTCATAGATTAATTGTGCAGATAGAAATTAATATCTTTATAATGTTAACTTTTCTACCCAAGATCTTGGTTTATCTCTTTAGTCAGGCATTCTTTTTTGCCTTCCAGTAATGTTTGTAACGTTTGCCACAAAGATCTTGCTCATTTTTAGTTAAATTTGTTTCTAGTATCCATGTAACATCTAGAGAATTTTTATGAGTTATTTGAGCCAAACTGATGACATGCTGGGAAGTAGGATCTCAAATGCCCCAGATAATGACAGCTTTGCACATCCTTTTATGCATTTGGAATTAAGGAAGGAACTAATGAAGATGGAGGAAAGCAAGGTAGGTATGTCTCTACGATTTGATTACAGGACCTTTAACAAAATTATGTCCTCCCTTGAAGGTGTTGATGCCTCCAGGGGTCTGACAAAGTGGATTACTCTTGACATTTCAAAGGTGTTTTATGCTAGATGCACAAGAACAAGGGCTTGCTTTAGGCAGAGATAAACCTATAGGCCTGGGGCATTACTACCATGGCCTACCCAATTAGGGATTTAGGATGTGATCACCCTGTGAAGAAGTCACTAAACTTGTTGGATTATGGAACCCCCTTTTTTTTGTTATTGTTCACAATAGGTGCCTTACAGAATTTAATATTTGGAACATCTCATTTTTAATATTTTAATTGCTTATTTCATGTGAGGGAAACCACTCTTTAATTTTATATGTTGATGCTTTATCCAACAACCTTTCTTCATTTTCCTTAGTTCTAATGATTTGTCTATGGATTTTCTTAATTTATCTATGCAAAACAATAATAATATCTAAAATAAAAACAGGTTTTTCTCTTCATTTCAAATGTGTTTACTTACATTTCTTTTTCTTATCTTATTGTACTAGCTAGGACTACCAATAAAGAGTACTGAGGAATACATTGATAGTTGGCATCCACAGGTGTCTTTTGCCTAATCAAAATGGGATGCTTCTAATTAATGATGTTTGCTCCAAGTTTTTCATGTTTCACTTTTTAGGTTTGGAAATTTTTTTCTATTTCTAACTTGCCCTGGGTTTAATATTTTGTCCTTGTTATTTAATTATCAAATTTTGCCCAAGTTTGTCTGCATATGTTAAAATAATCATATTCTTTTTCTCTGTTCATCAGCTAATGCAAATTATATTAGCATATTTTCTAATGTTAAATTATTCTTACATTCCTGAAATAAACCCTATTTGCTCATGTTTTAAAAAACACACTAGTAGGGATAATTTTATATTATTTTATTTAGGTTGATGCAATATGAGTAATCTATACTCCTTTCTTTATCTTTTTAAAATTTTTATCTAAGTTACAATTTTTCTTCCTTCTCTGCGCTCTGAAATAGAAAAGGAAAGACATGATACAAGTGTTTTCTAAAGCTTTAGTTGGTACTAAGATATGGGATATTATTCAGTATTATAACCTAAAATATTTCTAAATATTACTACGTTTTTTAAGCTTTTAATAGCTATATTTTTATTTCTAAGATCCCTATTTTTTTAATTTTTATTAATTTTTATACATATCTCTCCATTGCCCCCCCCTCCCTCCCAGGTATCCCCCAACCCCTCAGTGTCTATATTCATTGGTTATGCTTATATGCATGCATACAAGTCCTTTGATTGATCTCTTATCTAGCTCACCTCACTTTAATCTTCCTGCTATAATTTCACAGTCTGTTTGAAGCTTTACTGTCTGTATCTATCCTTTTGTTCATCAGTTTATAATGTTCTTTATTATCCACAAATGAGTGAGATCATGTGATGCTTCTCCTTCATTGACTGGCTTATTTCACTAAGCATAAGGTTCTCCAGTTCCAACCAGGTTGCTGCAAATGGTAAGAATTCCTTCTTTTTAATGGCAGCATAGAATTCCATTGTGTAGATGTACCACTGTTTTCTGATCCACTCATCTGCTGACGGGCACCTAGGCTGTTTCCAAATTGTAGCCATTGTACATTGTGCTGCTATGAACATAGGGGTGCATAAATCCTTTCGGATTGGTGTTTGTAATTTCTTAGGATAAATTCCTAAGAGTGGGATTACAGGATCAAATGGGAGATCCATTTTTAGTTTTTTGAGGAAACTCCATACTGTTCTCCACAGTGGCTGCATTAGTCTGCATTCCCACCAACAGTGCACAAGGGTTCCTTTTTCTCCGCATCCTCGCTAACACTTGTCCTTTGTTGATTTGTTGATGATTGCCATTCTGACAGGTGTAAGATGGTATCGCATTGTCGTTTTGATTTGCATCTCTCAGATAATTAGTGACTTTGAACATGTTTTCATGTGTCTCTTGGCCTTCCTTCTGTTGTCTTTCGAAAAGGTTCTATTTAGGTCCGTTGCCCATTTTTTTTATTGGATCGTTCATCTTCCTTTTATTAAGTTGTATAAATTGGCTGTAGATTTTGGAGATTAAACCTTTATCAGTAATAACATTTGCAAATATGTTCTCCCATACAGTGATCTTTCTTGTTGTTTTGTTGATGGTTTCTTTTGCTGTGCAAAAGCTTTTTATTTTTATGTAGTCCCATTTGTTTATTTTTTCTTTAGCTTCCATTGCCTTTGGAGCAGTATCAGTGAAGAAGTTCTTTCGGCATATATCTGAGATTGTGTTGCCTGTGGATTCCTCTAGTATTTTTATGGTTTCCCTTCTAATAACTTCCTATCCCTGCTTCAACTCTACATGCCTATTTCATAATCTTTTTCTTTTCAATTAATGTATTTTCATTTATCCCTTTAAACATTCTAAATATTGTAACTTTAACCTTTTCTGACTACACCATTTTGTTTAGCATTAGATTTTTTTCTCTTATTTTAGATTTTCCTGAAATTTTTTTCTATTCTCTCTACTCCTATCTCCTTTTCTCTTTTTATCTATCTTCCTCAGTTTTCCCTTCTCAATCCATGACACTCAGTCAACATACAGATTCTATAAAAACATCAGTTTTTCTCCTCCATCATCATTTGAGAGATATCACAAATGCAATCATCAGATGGTTGGCTCAGTTCCTTGTTTTGAGGCAGTGTTTTTGTCTGCTTGTCTGCCTGGGCCCACAGAGTCCTATAAAGCTCTGACTTCAGGCAGTGAGTCAGCAATAACTTTTTTTCAAGCTCATTTCAGGAGGTGGTGAGCCTACCTCCGTCCCTGGCTTCAAGCTATAAGCTTGGCTTGATCTGCCCTCTGTCTTGATAGCGCAGACTCCAAGCTGCCACGGCTTGCTTCCGGGGTTGGAATATGCACTTTCATTTCTGCTCACACTTTATGGCCCTGTTTTAATTGTGATCCACAGATAGGTTTACTCATTTCTGTATCTAGCTACATCATTTTTGTTATTTCTTTTTTAAAAAATCCCATCTGTAGCTGCCAAGTATTTAAAATAGAGGATTTTGTGAAAGCATAAATTCACTTAGCAATTTTACCAAAAATTGCTGAAAATTCACTTTAAATTTATTTTTCACCTTTCCTAATGTTTGGTAAAAGCTATGCACACTATTGACACTCAGGTAATCATACTAGGTGAACAAATGAATAAGTAAATGAATTGAGGAAGCAGATCATAAAGTAGGTAATTGAAATAATTAAAGGAAAATGAGTACATATAATGTTGACTCAAAGATCCTTAAATGATTAAAACAACGGATTCAAAGTTCACAGAGAGAGTAGGCTTTAGGCAAGGTCCTACCAGGACTGCAGTTTTATTTCTCTGTGTTTCCCTATTTCAACCTTTCTCTGACTCCAGAGTTGCAGTATATCTACTAAGAGAAACCAAGACAGCTTGCTTCTTCATTCATATTTAGTGAGAGAAAAGAAAAATGGTTTTCCACAACTCTCTCAGGAGTAGAAAAACATTGTTGGAGGCTTCCAATAAACTTTAGCTGGCTCTCATTATATTATAAAACTGCCTTAATCATTCATTCCCAAAAGACTAACAAAAAAGATGGGATTATTTTATTCCAACTTGGCCCATTCTTTAAGCAGTGGTCAATTTCTCTAACTACACTGCTGCCTCTTACTGAGAAGGTATAGAATGAGTCTTGGAGAGTCAACAATATCCACTGCTAGATAATTAATTTGTCCCCTTTAATGCCAGTGGGTAAGTTACTTGATTGAGTATGGAAGAGAATAGAGGTTTAAATTAAATTGTATTATCCAGAGTAGGATAAAGAAATGTGTTTTTCACAGTTTGGCCTGCTCATAAAGTAATAACTACAGATGTAGAATATTCCTTAAAATAATGAAAATCATTTTATCCATTTGATATTTTTTACTTTTTTTTTAACAGCCCTTCTTCTTTTTTATTTTTTTTTAAATATATTTTATTGGTTTTTCACAGAGAGGAAGGGATAGGGATAGAAAGTTAGAAACATCGATGAGAAAGAGACATCGATCAGCCGCCTCCTGCACACCCTCTACTGGGGATGTGTCCGCAACCAATGTACGTGCCCTTGACCGGAATCAAACCCGGGACCTTTCAGTCCGCAGGCCGACGCTCTATCCACTGAGCCAAACCGGTTTTGGCAACAGCCCTTCTTTTTAAGATCTAATACAATTCTAAAGTAATCCTTTGAAGTAGGTATTATTACCATTATTCTCGTTTTACAAGGGAACATTGAACGTATCAAGTAGAAGATAACAACTATTGTGGGAAGATGATTAATAGAGGGTGTGGTTAAACAATTACATGATTGTTTGGCAAACATTCACTCTTTCTTTGCACCTCCATGGGAGGAGCAAAATATCCTGTTACAACGATGCTGGGTGTGGTCATGGGACTTGATTTACCCAGTCAAATATGAGCAGACGTGAAATTAACAGAGGCTTGAAGGGTACTTGTACAGATTGACTTGCTCTTTTGCACTTCAGCCATAATTATGAAAATAGCATGCCCACGCTGGCTCACAGGGGCCAGCAGCATGAAAGGCATAAGGAACAAATGTGGACTAACTTCCAGCTTGGTGCCAACACCAGTTAAGCTTCGCCTTGATCTACTAAACACCTGCAATTTGGAAAAACTCAGGTGCATGGACAAGAAGTAATGATATATTGTCACTGAGTTTTGTGTAGATTTTTATGCAGCATTCATGAGTTGGTAGCTAACAAATACAAAGAGAAAGAGAAAATGGAAAGGCAAGCTGGCAATATAAAAGAAGAAAATAACAAACTCAAAAAAAATATTTTAAATGCTCAAGGTCACTCAGAAAATAGTAGAGCCAAACGCAAATCTAAGTCCTCTGCCTCTAGATGCATTGGTTCTCTGAGACATGCCTTGACTCTGTATAATTATAGAAATGTGGCAAGGGGGTTTATGATTTGACTGCAGGCCTGTAGTTGCAATGAGTAATTCAGCCTTGTTATAGCACATGGATCATTATTACTCACCTCATTACATAGATTTATTAAAGAGGACATATCAGACAGTTATTAAATATAAGAAAAATGGGAAATAAGTATCAACCATTTAGAAAGCTTTTGTTCCTATAACATTTCAAACACATATTTATTAGAAAGCTGCTCTGCCCAGTATGGCAGTCACTAATCTCATGTGACTGTTTAAATTAAATAAAATTTAAACTTCAGTTTCTCAGTCACACTAGCTACATTTCAAGTGCTCAGTAGCCACATGTTGCTAATGGTTACCATATTGGACAGCACTAATATAGGATGCTTCCATCAGAAATTTCTATTGGGAAACACTGTTATAAAAAATATGCAAAGTAACCCCTTTTTTTCAATGAAGTCCCATTGACTCATAGATGGAGCTTGATGATACTTTCAACATGCCGCACTTCACTGGGAATCCCTGGCTAAAGAAGTCTCTCTGGAATTAGGACATGTGGAGCCATACAATCCTGTCAGCAGGGCTGGCTGGAGACGTTAAAGAAAATGTGTACAGGTAGTCTTGACCTCTGGCCCCTGATCCAGCTGGAGCTTACAGGATAAAAGTGCTTCTGTCTCCATATGAAAGCAGCTGGTAGCATGCTCAGCAGTCATGCAGCTGTGCTTACCTCCCACTTGCTGCCAAGCTCAGAAGGGAACAAAATCAATTAAAGGGATAGATCACAGTGTTTACCAAGAGGAAACCCCCACCCCCCCAAATCTATAACAGTGAGAAGAATGAGCTGGTAATAAAAAACAAAACAAAACTGGGCATTGAGAACATTATAGCTCTTGGCCCAAACGGGCCCCTGTCTAGAGAAGTTATTTTCATTCTCTGGATTTTGTATTCCTATCTGTAAGATAAACTGAGCATGAGTGCACACTGCCAATGCCATAATGCAGAATTTCCAGGAGGATAAGGCTAAAATAATCCTCCATTTTTACCTCCAATGCCATCAGAGAGCTCTTTTCCATTTACAGGCCAACAGACAATGTCCACCTGCCTTTTGTAGAAACTTGACATCAGACATGTGCTAAAATAACTCCTTGGGGTGCTATAAAATTTTACACACAGAGTGAGACTCTATATGGAAAGTGCCTGGGGCTCTTGCATTGGGGTGGAGCTACCAGCCTACATTCAAAATCTTAGCCTTAGTCACACACACACACACACACACACACACACACACACACACACACACAATAAGCATTTAAAATATTATAGCTGCAATAGCAACTCTTAAAGTGCATAAAATATAAAAACATGAATAAATGTCTGGTGTGAATAGGGTCTTACAATTTCTCTTCCAAATGAAAGAGACCCCCTGTTTCTTTTCATTTGGAAGCTTGGCTTAAACTTTCATTTTTACAGTCTAGACAACCAGCAAAGTTAAATTCAAGCTTAATTTTGTTCTCTACAAAAGGAGCTTGTTTCAAAATAGAAAGATTAATAAAAAATTAAAGAAAGAAACTTGTTTGACCTTTTCTGAAAAAGTAGATTATTGCCATGGGGAATGAGATCATCATTTATCCACAGGTATTATACTCCACCTGAGTTTCCAAACTTAAATAAAAGCCCCAACATTAATCGTATTATGACACTGTTCAATTCTAAACTGTCTTTGATTCCAAAAAAAAAAAGAATTTAAAGTTTCAATATCAAACCTTTCCCCCTCATTAGTCAATCTATTGTATGCAGAAAAAATTAACAGAGATAATTCATCCAAATCTGCCAACCATTCAATGCTTCATCAATTAAACACATTAACTTATGATTCCTAATCAGAATTTTCTGAAGTTATTTATTTATCCTATGAATACAATTCTCATTAAAGTATATTAAACTTATTATAAGGCAATTAACTGCTGTGTGAAAAGCAATATGAGAAGACACGATGCAAAGAGATATAAACATAATGGTGACATGGTTTCTATTTTCAAAAAGTACACATGAAATCTGGTAGGACCAAAAATATATTGGGAAAAGGCTACGGACAGTAGTATAGTACTGTCAAAGCTGCAGTAGGAGAGGCAAGCTGGGGACAGATTTTGGAGCACCTTGAAAATTAGGACTTTATCTAGAAGACAAAAGTCATGACTGAGGATTTTAATCAGGGATTTGACATCTTTAAAATATTATTTGAAATAAAGCTAGAATCAAATTCTCACATATGCTAGAAAGTTTGTCTTCATTTTCTGTTTTAAAGCTATCATAAAATATAAGGAAATTTTTCTCTCTCTAATTTGAGTAACTAATTAGCATATGGAGGATTAAAATGTTTGAGGTGTCATCAATCCTAGCTTCCATGTCTGCCACAGAAACATCATCACGCTGTTATGGATAAAGGGCAAATGAAAATAGATTACCGAGGTATTAACTACTGTCTCTATTGCTTCTGCGAAATGGCCAAACTTTACTTAAGAAAAGAAACTTTCACAATTATCACTATTAATTTGCTTTCTTTCATCTAGAACATTTAAACTCTGTTTATTAATTTAAAAGAAGTAAATACAAATATCTGGTTTGGGAGCCAGTCCTAGAATTTCATAAATGATCCTGTCTAAAAATTGTTATGGCTGAGCAATAAATCCCTGGAAAATGATGCTTATATTTGTAATAGAAATGTCACCAGAGCTTTAAATATAGCAGTGCAACCTGTCTCTATTACTGTGCAGCAAAGTCAAATTTGTAATTGATTTTGACTTGCACCTCCTACAATGTGTGTGCGCTGAGTTTTGTGGCACTGGACAAAATTGTTTTAAATAGTAAAATCCTAAGTATAGTCTAATTAGATTAATCTGCAGAACAGTTTTTCCCATTTATACTTTTTACATTCCCACCCTTCTCTTTTAAGAGTGAATGAATGTCTTTTTAGCCCATTTTATTAGTAAATAATGGATTCAGTCATTGTTACAATAGTTATTGGCATTCTTAAGAACTTCCAGCTACATTTCGATGATGAGAGTAAAAATGAAGAAACCTCCAAGTCAAATTTTCATTTCTACAGAACTATATGTCTGATTGTAAGGACACTAATGGCCATTGTACAGCTGTTATGAAACCATGTGTCAACATTACTTATCAAAGTGATATGATGGTTATTGTGGTCTTCATGATGAAATAGAAGCAAGCAAGCCAAACAGACACATATACTTAATAATTTTAGCACCCAGCATTCAAAATCTAGTTATTTGTTGATGGAGACATGTGGAAACAGCAGTGCAGGCGGCCTGTGCAGAGTACAATAATAACTGTCTTTGGCAGTATGGATTCAGAGTTTAAAAAATTAATTTATAAGTGGTTTCAGAGATTCTACTAAAAGAGAGAACAATAGAGCTATGCTTAACCCTTGATCTGGCAGACTATAGTAGGAACATTGCCAGCTATAAAAAATAATAATCAGAGGCCCATGAACTGCTCTTTTAAAATGGTTACATTAAAACCCAGACACCTGTAGTTTTACTAGTTGCTAAAATGGCTTGTAATCGCACATGCATGAAACAGATGTGTAAGCAGAGCTGTGGTAACTGGTTTCCATTTGATGAATACAGGTGAATGGTAGACAGAAGAAGGGATGGAAAACTAAGATGTGTACACATTAAATTCTAACATTTGTATACATTAAAATCTAACATTAGAGATTGCATGTAAACCACCATCAGCATTTTTTTATTAAATATATATTGGACTGTCTCTTGGACATTTTTAAATCATGGGTAATGTATGTTTCCCAAAATGATCTGTTTAAATTTGGGCAAGATAATGACTGATATCCATTCCCTAAGACCTGTCCTTCAAAGCACTAGTCTTACTGAAATGATTACCAATGCTATGAGGGAAACTTAACAGACTTGAAAGTTTTAGAATTTTTTCTGGGATATTTTTTTAAGCAACAGTGGTTAAATATCTTATAAAAATCAACATTAAGGTATGCTTCTAGAACTTTAGTGTCTCAACTCCCCTTCCCTACTCCCCATCCCGGCCAAAAAAAAAAATCACATCATGAAGCAGGACTTCATTTCTCTCATCCTGGTGTTTGGTAGTTTTAAAATTTACAATATGGTGGGTCAGTACATTGGGGACTGAGTCACACAGGCCAGGATGCAGTGCTCCAAGGAAGTCATGTGAACCGTTGCACAAATACATTTTTGTCAAAGTTTAGTTTGAGAGCTGGGACTCAGCTAAACCATAAGGGGATTGAATTTTAGTTCAAATGTTCCAAAATTCTGGTTTACAATAACATCTGGGATGTGGAGAGTGGATCACTCACTTTGGAATTCCTTAGAAAGGAAAAATGAAATGCAGGCAATAATAACATTCAGCAAGAACTGTCCTTCCAGAAATCCTCATCACACCTGGGGATGGAAACTTTGAGCCAATGTTTCCTCTCAGATGTCTTAGGGAAAGAAGTGCAAACAGAATGAATGAGTTGGAGCAAACAGGCATCTATGTGAAAAACCTCTCTGAATCGAGAAGGAAAACAGGATATGTGTTCATGCTCCCATAACTCATCAGGAAAACTCATTCCAAGTCATTCCCAGGGACGATCTACTCCCCCAGAAGGCCTTATCTTTCCACATTTATTCCATTCTGAAAACATTAAAAAAAAAAAAAGTCATTCTTGGATCGGGAATGCAGCCTCTTGCAAAATGTGAATGAAAGACATTTCGACCTGAAAGGTTGGTATAGTGTTTTAAAGGGCCATCTAGCTGTTCATTCTGCAGCACCAGCATTTCTCTGGACTCAAATGTTTCTTCAGGGACTTACGTGCTATTGATGATGAGGAAAGTGAGGTGTAGAAAGCACCTGCTAAGTCTTCAAAGCAGAGAGTCAACGGGGCAAAGCTGTTTGGACAGATTGCAAGATCATTTTGGATATTTGCACTCTATCTGTGAAATATTCATTTATATCCTGACAACTATGTTCTTGTTTCAGGAGCTTGCAATTACTGGGCACCCCTAGGAGTGTTATTAATTCTTTGTAACAAATGGTGTGGCATTTATTGCATGAGTGTTCCATGGTCAAATGGTGCATCAGAGCACCAAAACAGTCGGCCCTCCCATATTTCAAGGTTGTGCAGATAGCTGGTTCTGGAAGCCTAAAGGGGAATAGTTCAGAAGTCTGGCTGTGCATCAGAATGACCAGTAGGGCTTTATTAAAATGCAGACGTATGCGCTTTATCCCCAGACTTTCTTTCATTCAGTTGGTTTGAGGCCTCTACATCTGACTATTTTCTAAGATGTGAATACACAGATAATTTTCCATACGTAACCAGGAATAAAAAACACTGATGAAGAAGACCTAAGTGTTTATCAAAAGTCTATTCATTGGCACTTGCAAAATTAAACTTACGGAGCCATGCAAATTCAAAATTATTGAGTTTACTGGCTTGTATGTTAAAAATGTGTAGGAATAGAGAGCAGAGGACATAATAGTCAATGTAAGGGTGGCTTCCAAAATTCGTTCTACTGGTGGCTCTTTTCCTCTCTCACAGATAATATTGTGATGCTATCAGTCACAAAGATAGGATGGCAACTGGGGCTTAGGAATGTTCCTGGGAAGGTTTCCCTTTGACTAGTCCCAAAGCTATATTTCTAATAGCAATGACTGGGAGAAAGCCTTCAACCAAGTCAAAGAACATGGGTGCATCCAAAATGGATATAACTATTGCCAAAATAGGTGAAGGAGGCTTCTTCAAAAATAATCACAAAGTCAAGATCATCCTAGTTAAAAATATTATTTACTTTTGTCAACAAATATCCATTTTTAAGTCTATATCAAAGGTCAAAAGAAACCATGAAGTATCCTACTGACTTCAAGAGTAAAAGTTTCACTTATCCTTATAATGCTCTTCCTGCGGAAGGTATGTGTACCAAGTGTTTCATGGAGGATTTGTTTTGCTTGTGTTATTAGTAATCAATTATGAACTATTTGTCCCCGCTTTCACAGCTTCTGGTAGAAATGAAAGAAATCCAGGTTAGATCTAAACCAAGAACCAATTTTTCACACAGTAAGGAAAGCGCTAAACCAGGCTTGGGATATCTGGTTTGCAGCTTTTCTTTCTTTTTTCATTTATTCATCAGATACTCTGACAATTTATAAAAATGTCTATTTTATAACCAGCAAAATCCTTAATCATGACTTTTTAACACACATAAAAAGGATTAATGGATTAATAATTATTTATAGAAATAATAGAAGACATTTTGAAAATCAAAGATTCCAATGTTACCCAATTCCAAATTATATATATATATATTTTTTCCTTGTTGGCCATTAAAGAATAGAGAAGCTCTTCATTTCTACTTTATATATTTTATGAACACAGAATGTTTACATCCAAATCAGATTGTCTCAAAATCTTTTGCTTCTGTGAAAGAAAATTCATTTCAAAACTGGAGCTTAATAACATTTAATGATTGTTAAATTGGAGGCATGGGCTATCAAATGGAAAGTTCTTCTTATAAATGTTATTTGCTTATTTTTTAAAATATATTTTATTGACTTTTTTACAGAGAGGAAGGGAGAGGAATAGAGAATTAGAAACATCAATGAGAGAGAAACATCCATTAGCTGCCTCATGCACACCCACCTTGACCGGAATCGAACCTGGGACCTTTCAGTCCACAGGCCGATGTTCTATCCACTGAGCCAAACAGGTTAGGGCTATTTGCTTATTTTTATGGTATTGAATATTTATCTTCCAGTAAAAATAGTATTTTTAAAGCTTTCACTTTGTTGAGCTGCTTTGGTGATGACCATCTTTCTATAAATTTTAGAAATGTAAGGGAAAAAGAAAAAAAGAATTTCTGATCACAACCTTTGAGAATTATCTGGCCTTGCATTGTGGCCCATTCTCATTCTATACGCAGCAGCTCTTTCATTATTGTCTCACCTTGAATTCATTTTAAAATGCCAATTTCTATAATAATTTAATGCAGCTGTTAAGACATCCTCCTTCCTTTGATCACTGTTATTAATGATGTGCCATAACATATGCAAGGCTGGCAATCCTAACTACTCTTCCTCCTACAGCCCTCGAGCATCCTCTTTCCAGACCCTGCTCCTCTGCCCCATTCTCCTGGCCACTGCGGGCCTCAGCCCTCCCAGCTGAGAGGGCTCATCTCCTGCAGGAAGTTCATTTCAGAGTTCTTCATTCAGGACGTAGGAACTCCGTGGGCAGTTCTTCTGTGGTGGACACAGTCGGAAAAGAACTTGTTCTTCATTGTCCCCTGAGAGGCAGCTGGACCTCACTGCAGCATTTTATTTGCTGTTGAATGGTTTATGGCAAAATCTCAATGCTATTTTATTTTATTCTTTTTGGTAACTGTTATTCTCCTCAATGTTTTGAAATTACTACTCCATAAGTGGGGTTTCCTCCCCCAAATCTAAATATAATCCCGAATCTAAATGTGTCCAAATTGGTGAAATCCTTAAATTTTTAAAAGAAAGAAAATACATTAACCATAAATAATATAAGATAATTATGGGTCAGAGATAAAATGCTTGTTGTAAGCACAAAAAAAGTATATAATACCAGAAAAATCAGACTTTTATCCTACAGCACAGCCTCCAATAGCTTATTCCTCCCCATATTTTTCCAGTAGATAAAAAGCTTTACGATTCATTATCACTTTTGTGTTATGAATACCTCCTCCAGCAGATAGATGCTCATTCCAGAGGACTTTATTACTTTTAAAGTTTTGGGTTTTTTTATTATTTATTTTTTGCTCTTTTTAATTCCAAAAAAAATTTGTTATTTAAACAGACCAGCTCATTAATAGGTTAATGTAGAAAATATCTCACCTTTGGGAAGAGAGCTGATGACATTGCCGTTAATACAAAAGTTTACAAACAGGTTTCTATGGTTTTCATGAGAAGATGTCTTTTAGTAAATTACTTTTAGTAAATTATTTGGTTTAGTGCACACAAGTGATCGTTGGAAAGATTTACTATTTGGGAAGTCTTTTTCAATGAAGTGAAAGACTGTGTGTTCCACAGTGAATTCTGGTGAGAAATATACTAAAAAATTTCAGGCTCTGAAATAAGAAAGTTCTTGGAATTGTTTTTTCCGGTTAAAGCCAGTCCAAAAATTATGTCATGTTTGAATCGAAAAGCATTTAGATAAACGACATAAGGTAAACGTCTCTGCAGCAGCCAAAACATTATCTTAGTTCTTGATTTACGAAATATTAATGTCATTTTCGTGGCAAGAAACCCCTTTTTTTTTTTTTTTTTGCTTTAAGCATCTCTTTAGAAAAAGAATGTCAGAAAACAGAAGACGTTTGCAGTGTTGTAAAAGTGTTTTTTAAAGGAGCATGCCAGGCCATGTCTTTGAACTTCTGTTTCTGTAAGAAGTCAGCCCGGGCCATGGAGGTGGATTGGCAAGGTTTCAGAGTCTCTGCAGAAGGTCACTGCTGATCTTGCTCCTCATTGGCATTCATTATTGACAATGACATTAACGCCAAACATACTGCATAAAAATAAATAACTCCAAGAAGGAAACTAGCGGGGAAGGAAAAGGAAGAAATGGAGCTCGGCCTTTCAGGAGATTGATCATGAGAGTGGGATGGTAATGGCATCAGAACAGAGGCCTGTGGCCAGGAAACCTTCTCCTCGTTCTTCTTGCTTTAATGTGACCATTTCAACGGCTCTCATCTCCTCAACATGGAGGAGAGGTGTAATGACCAGAGAAAAGAGCAGATGATGTTGCAGGTGTTTTCTGGCCTTGACTTTCACAATTTTTCTCATAGGAAATAAGGAAACCCGTGGGTTGTCGAGGAGTACTTTTTGCCAAAGAATAACTTGCCTTATGAATTGCTGATACATAGTTACTAGTGAATAAGAGTTATTTTAAAACATTTTCCACTAGAAATGAAACATGAAAGAGAAACTTTTCAAATACCTTCTAATTCCTTAAGGAGAAATGGCCGCACTGCATATGCACGGGAGCCCTGCATCAACAATGCTTTGCTCTGGGCATGACAACACAGATGAAGCCAATCTCCCACCCAACACTAAAGATGGAAAAGCGTGAACAGGAGCATTTTCCAGTTAGGTTAACAAGGAGCTTCCCAAAATAGAAATAAGCCACCAGCCCCAAATACATGGCAGCGGGCCACGGCAAAACTCCAGGCCTGCAGTATCAAGATTAATTCTGATATTCCCCTGTCTTGCCATTCCACTCCTGAGGTTAAATTATGTTTCAAGTCTTGGAATACATACACATACACACACACACACACACACACACACACACACACACACATATACATACATACACACACAGGTGCATATGCATATATATGTCTATGAACACAAACACATTGTTTGCTTAGGAGAGTGTCTTAATGTTACAGACACTTCATTTAAATAACTGTGCCCCTGGCATAGGGCATTTCCTGGGGTTTGATGATTGGCTAGTAGCAGATGATGGTCTTTGCACCATTAATTCCAAAATTTTGTTGATCTCTAGGACATTTCCTTCCCTGAGATTTTCACTACCATTATGTTTTTGTCAAGTTTAAAACACAGTATCTCCAAGCCCCAAGGGCACAGATTAGTTTTATGGGAGGCACAATTTCAAATGGGACCTTTCCACTCTCTGATGGCTTTTTTCCCCCATTGAAATGGCATGAATTCCCTCTCAAGAGATGAATCAATTTGTAATTATTGTTACTATATATTTTGCTTAAACTGCAATGAATCAATCTAGTCAGCAATGCCTTATATACAAAAGTTTCCTCTTCGCCATTTTCTTCCCAGGTTTCAAAAGCAAAGGAATGGGACATGAATGAAAAAAAAATTTCCATGCTGTAATTTTTTTTTAAATTGCTATACAGGCAAAACAGGTGCTGAAATGCGAAACCCTTTGGAGGAATTTCTCTGTATAACAAATCAGAGCTCACGCTAACCTAAAGTGGAGCTGGCTTGAGCGTGGAATGTTCTACAAAAGCAGTGCCTATTGACATAAGATTCATAGACAACTGTCCCAAAAAGACCCTCCGCCCCCACAAAAAAAAGTATACTGTCACTTTAAGAAAAAATAAACTAAAATATGAACTACCCAAAACCCTGCCATTTCCAGCCTGGGCTTGATTAATGATTTTTCTATCTAATAAAAGGTTCACAAACCATCTGTTTTTCTCCCTAATGCCTTGCCCAAAGGTTTTTCGTTCCTATTTCAGGCTCGGGGCCAACTGACATTCCACTCTTTTTTTTTTTTTCCCCAGCCTTGTAAACAAACCCTTCTCTCTTTTTAATCTTCCAGTGCTGTTTCCTACCCATCGTTATGCATATTCATTGCGAGTAAACATTTTTAGTGTCTACACTTAATCTCTTCCACTGGCAATTACTGTTCTATGCTGTTTTGTAATGCAGAAGGGCCAACGCTTTCCGTTCTAATAACAGCTGGGCCGCAGATGGGGCCTGCAGTCATTGTAGAAAATAAAAATTTACAAGATGCCAGTGGAATTTATTTCAGTTTTATGGAGTCACAGGAGGAACCTTTCTGTTATCCGCCTTCAGTGAAATCTGTAGGCACAAGGCAGGCTTTTGACATTTAATCAAAGCGGGGTTCAGGTAGGGTCTGGAACAACGCAAGGAAGAAAGCAGGTGGATCGTATTAGGCAGTGCCATGGTTAATTTATTTAGAAGTGATTGGCTTAGATGTGTGCAGCCAATATTTGACATCATGTATATATCTTGTTTAGCATCATGCCTCTAAATTGTTACCACTGGAGAGACAGTGAGCTGTCACTGTGGACCGAACCAGGTGTTCGGTCGGGTTGCTACTTAGAGGTGCTGATGGAGATGGCACGGTACTCACCAAAGATGAAGCATTTTGTGTGCTTTCTAAAAATTGATTCATTTTTACTTTGTGGCACCATTTTCTGAACTTCTTCTTCCAGAGGACCCGGGAGAACGCCAATGGGTTTTTGAGTACGCACTGTGACCTTTAATTTAACAATGTGGCTTCCCCGGAATTTTCTGTTCTATGGCTAGAGGATGGGGAGGTGGATTTATTTGAGAGGCCTGAATGTCAGATGTGCGCTGAGACGCTGACTCGGGGTGGGGATTCAAATTGGGCCGGGACGCACTGAGCAGCCAGTGCTGTGAGTGAGCGGGTAAGCGCCAACTGCGACTCCAGCCGTGAAAAGTACATTGTCACACGCACCCCGGAAAACTGCAGCCCACCCGAAACACGGTGCTCTCTCTGCTAGGGTGGACTGTGGTTCTTGAACCCATCCTCCTCGGCCCCCCATTCTGTATCCCTTCCTCACTCCCAGCCCTCTCCCCACAAATGTGAAGAGGGAACCCATGAAAGTCATCCAAGAATATCCCCCATTTAATTAAATAAATGAACATGGGCTTCTACACTCAGGGAAACCTATGCCAAAGGTGCTTATGTTTTTACATTTGGGGCCCTCCCTTGCCACACACCTTCAGCTGGTTGCCTAGCAACCGTGAGAGGCCCACTGAGCATGCTCACTGAGAAGCCTAATTGCTATCACAATTTACTTTTGTTGTTTTTGTGTTTTTTTTTTTTAAGCACATTAACCAAAAGAGGATGTTTTCCTTTTTGAAGGACAAGTAAGGTCTGCATGAATTTGAAAGGCAAGATAGTATATTTCTATATCAAAACAATTCATTAAATGCTGATGCTAGGCGTATATGCAAGTACACATAACAAACATAAAAATTGGAGCAGATTGACATTAAATAAAGTATAAATTCCCATTTATTCAGATTTTATAGACTCATTTCTTTTATTCTCTTTATCTTTTTTGTTATGGTTTTTTCCTCCTAAGAAAATCATTGCATAAGAGAGAAGGGAAGAGTGAAATTTTATGCCATATGATAATAAACTTTATTAAAGAATTCAAACTTATTGATATATGAGATAACTTGTTTCTCCTCCATGCACTTCCTTCAGTCTCCCTTCCTTCCTCTCATCCTTTTTTAAAAAAATCTCCTAATTGTTTCAAGTCTACAGCTAAAATTTAGCCCCTGTAATATTTTCACAAAGGTCAAGAAATCATTTTGTGCACCTCAGAGAGAAAGGCAGTTTTTTTCTAACTTGAGACAAAACACACATCTATGTTAGGTTAACCTAATCTGCCCACTTATGGAAATCTCTCCACAGTTACCTAATTTTTTTTTCTAACATCTCGATTTGTAGAACTTTAAGTACCTATCCAACTAGTTTTATTTCCCAACAGAATGCCTTTTTAAATAAAATGTTATGGAGTATAGATTTCCAAGTTTCTCCTTTTTTTTTTCCTTCAAATATTGTGACTCATTTTGAAAACTTGATGCATTCTTTTTAACTTTACATCTTTTGTATAAATAACTTCCTACTTACATGAATCTAGGGATCATAATGAAGGCCACAATTTCTAACTAACCCTATGAGCCTATCTCAGGCCCAGTTAGTCTTATGGAACCACATGTGACACATTTATTTGTATAACACTGCTTTTGAACTGGGAGCACTTGCAGAATAAAGCTTTCCCACTCCCTTTTAGGGATGGACATCATCAAGCAAAAAAGATGAAATGGGCTCATGATGTGGGTGGGAACTGTTTGCTTATCAAAGCCTTGGATATACCACAACTGCCTTCTCCTCCTCACTTTCCACCCTGAAGCCCCCACTCTGGGCTGTTTTCCTTCAGTGATGATGGGATTCTGGGTAAAAAGTGTTGTCCTGGTGATGCTTCTGTCAATCCTGGAAGAGTACAGAGCTAACACTCAAAGCAGTGGTACTGTTTCCTTACAGATAAATGTGTGTTTGTGTGTGTGTGTGTGTGTGTGTGTGTGTGTGTGTGTGTGTGTGTGTGTGTGTTTATTTTCCCAAACAATGAGTCCTTGTTTCTGCCTAAGCCAGTAGTTTCACCATTTACCGTTCCCTCAGAGACAGCCAGCAGAGGGAGCAACATTTAGCACAGCATTATTCTCTGATGTCCTAGCTTTGGTAAGAATTCTGGAAGACATAAAGTATAGGAAACTAATAAAATCAAAATATTTCATTTTGTTATGATTAACCCCCTTACTCAGAGAAGTAGGTTGCGTAGTGTGGGTAATGAAGAGCTAAGCAAGCTAATTGGTGGAGTCAGGTGACTTGGGAGCCAGTGATTATGAATAGAATGATATAAGTGTAAAATAGCACTTATTCGGTTCCTTTTTCTTTTAAAAAACTATCAACAACAAAAAACACACATAAAATACATACACACATACACATGTATATATAGCATGTGTGTGTGTGTTTAATTCTGTGGCTGGAAATACTTATGTTCCATTTATATAGTTTCACATATGTTCTTTAATGCGAATATATATGCTCCTTAGGGAAATCTTTCTTCAATTTCATTCATGTTGACAACTTCCTTCTCTCTCTTCTCTATCCCAGTCTTCTATTTCATTGATATCTCTCTCCCTCCCTCTTTCTCTCTCTCTATCTCTCTCTCTCTGTGACACACACACACACACACACACACACACACACACACACACAGAAACAGTTTTAATCCACACTGCTTTGGAGTTACTAAATGGGAGAAGAGAGTAATTTTTCAATTTCTCTCGTATCCCAAACCTAACAGGTGATTAGCCTACAGAGAACTGGTCCCTGTGCCCTGTGTCATGTGGCTAGTTGCCACAGCTCTAGCTGCTCAGAATTTAAATTGAATATGAACGTTGAGGTCTAAAGTAACAAGTGATGAGAGCTTTTATGAACATAAAGATTTGGAGCAATTGTTTAGTCTTTTTTCCTCTCTCTCTCAAAGTAGAATCAGAATGGATTGTTTCCTCTCGCCTGTAGTCATTTTCCTATTTTAGTGTATTGATGCTATCTGGACCCATGTTGTTTTTTAAGTTTTCTCAACCTTAATCTCTAGAAATCCTGTAGAGTGTGTCAAATTAGAACTCCATTCCAGCAAATACATCTTCACATTTTTTGTGCTGTTAATTTAATGTATTCTTTAGAATTCAAGGCTCTTGCGGATTTTTGCTGAAGTATATAGATTTTTTTCCTTGCCCCCTGCTTTTATGCTTTGCTATATTTTTTTCCATCCCACTCTCCTAACATACTTCAAAAACTTACATTTTACATCCCCTTCAAATATCCTATTGATTTCAACTTATAAATACCTCTATAATATAGCTATCTCCTCTTTTTTATAAAACTTGACATTTTAGCTTTGGATGCAGCAAAAGTTGTACATCAAACTCATCTGTAGAAATCCCAAGCCTACAAAAACAGTTATTAGAATCTAATGTATAATATACTCTTCTCTTGGTTAGGAAAGGAAACTCTTTTTCTTTTCCAGTCATATACAAAATGGCACAAAGATACCAATAACATTAAATTATCAAATTTCTATGTATGTACATATGTATCTGACTGCATAATGGCAAATAAAAAATGAAAGTTCCAATTTCCTACTAGATGCTTTCTAAGTCTTCCAGAATTGCAAAGTAGCTTTCTTTACCAAAGTGCCTCCGAGCCAGTCCTAACACTATCTAGAACCCGTGTTCATAGAAACCAAAAAACATCCAAATAATTGGCAAACATTTTTTTTATTGAAATGGGGAAGTGCTTGCATGTCTACTGGCTTATTACAATTGACATTCCTTTTGGATGTGGAGTGCAATTAGTATGCTTGTACAATCATCAAAAGCCCCAGATAAAAAAAAAATTTCTGACTTGATAAATAACACAAATTTTCATAGATTTGGGTAAAAATTGTCCATATTTTCCTTCTCCAAGAGCAAACATTTATATGCAAATTTCATTAAAATAGACAAAAGAGTGCTTAAACTGGGAGAGATGAAGTCAGATGTTTTTTATTATGGGTTTGCATGCTATAGAATTGGTTACTGGATAGGATTTTATGGGGGTGTTTAGTAGGAAAAAATCACAAAAATATTTTAATAATGCATACCTAATGTTTATTTTCTTATTAGCAATTGTTATGAAACCAGAATGCTTTGCCAGCCTATCTGACTGCACCTGTTACTAGATATTTCCAAGAGACTCACACACCAATTTTGCCCGAGTGCACTGGGTATATTTCCCGTTGTTTTGCCTGTACAGTCAGGGCACAAGCAGTTTGCATTCAGAAAAGAAGGCACATTGTACTCAAAGAGAGGAAGTTTATGTCCTTGGAACTTCAACCTTAATGAAACACTTTTTAAAAGGACACACTGATTGGAATGGGAAGGGATCCAAAGAGAAGCGTCCAGAGAGAAAAGGGTGAGTGCGTGCTGGAGAAGAAAGAAAAATGGATTAGATCAGCAAACCAAAACGATAGTTTCCCAAGAGACTTCTAAAAAATCTGTATGAAGTCATTACAGGCACACAGCATAATCTTGTGGGGTGGATGCAGGCTCCAGAATGCCAAAAAGTTTGCCCTTAAAGCCGGTTTCTGCAGAATTAATTCTAAATATTCCCCGTGGCCGCAGGAGTTTTTTAGACCCAAATTGCTTAAATGATGATTAGTTGAAGTTCCTCTGACTAATAATTCTGGCAGAAGCAACATTTCTAGCTGGTTGATTTGGGCATCCAAACAAACCAATGTCTTCGGACATCTGTACTATAGAGACACCCTTATACTAAAACCTGACTCCAGCACTCCCCTTACAAAAATAGCACGTTTCTGCTCATGCAGAACGGTGATTAGACTTTCCCAACACAATTCAGACTTTTTAAAAGGCACGTCAGAATTTTAAAGTGCATTAAATAAAGGGCACTGGCACATTATTGCAGCTCTCCTTGAGGAAAGATGCCGCATAATTTCCGCTGAACCATTGCACAAACCTTCAATAAAGAAAGTTCTCAACAACAGAAAAAGCATACACGCATGCACACATTCTTGATGTGGAGAACAGTGTCCTTGGGAGTTAAATAACTTGTATGTATATAAAACTAAGCCTTTAAGGTGCTTTGTTTCACATACTGAAGGCAGAGCATGAGTCCTCAGGGGACTGTTGTTTTGCTAACTTATTTTAAATATCCTCTGTCCCTCACAGCTGTTGCCAGCATGGTAGGAGTACATGGGATATTCTGCTCAGTGATTTTTAAAATAGGGATGTTACTTTCTCCTCCACCTAAACATGCATTTATAAGAAACAAATGGGTCTCTGTATTAAGGGCTTTCAGGATGACCGTGGTGTTGTGTACAGGCTGGAAGAGTTACAGGAACAGTGTGACCGATGGATTAGCCCCTCGTAGCTTTGGCTCCTGCATCCTCCCCTCTGGCAGAGGTGAGGATGTCGTTCATGCCACAGAAGATAAGAGCTCTGTGCATATAGAGCACTGGCATTTTGTGGAGGACCCCGTCTGCAATTTCATGTCACGATCTTCACGTTTGTTAAAAGTGACATTGAAAATGCAAAGTGGGTGGCACATGAAACCCAACCCCGAATTCCGCAGTTATTCCAGGCTGGAAGAGACTCCACTGAAAGGCTACAGAATCAGGCACAGCAGCTGGAGAGATGTGTTCAGTACATTTTAATCCATGGCCAAGCATATTTCGAAGTTTAAATTCTTAACAAAAGGAAATTGAGACAATAGCGGGGGTGAGGAGAGGGGGTGAGATTTTTCTTCTGAAGAAAAATAGTGACAACCAAACACCTTAAGAGTGTTTATAACCCATTTGGGTTAGAAAACAAAAATCTGTTTCAGTCATACATCTTTTTCCTATTTCCTAAGTAATGTCAGTTATACTTATTGTCAGTTTGGAACACGTAAAAAAAACAAAAAAACAAAAGAACTTTGCTATGAGCAATGCTAATAACAGCTTTGGCCTTCTGGACTGTGGACCTGCCTCCACCAAGAGGATCTGGTAGCTAAGCCTGCCCGGATGATTAAGCTGGAAAAGTTACTGAAGTTCATACTTTGAGTAATGGCTTTCACCTGTAGGCATTCAGCCACAATCAATAATTTTGCCAAGAAAACCCACAAAGTGCTCACTGGGATGCAAGGAAGCCCCCTTTCTAAATCACAGGTGGTACCATCCTGCTTGGTCCTTCATTGATGTTCTTTTATGCCAGGTAATTTCACTGGCTTCTTTCTCTTAAGAGCTGCCATCTCTTGATTCTTCTCTTCTTTGTTCCATGTCATTTTCCTACTTATAACTAATCCAGGTTTCCTACTAAAATTGTAAACTGCCCAAATCTGAACCAACTAAGATAGGGTGAGAGCAGATGAGGTCACCAGAAATATTTACTGGGCACTAATGGTTTCCAGTCCTGGTTGAAGATTTTTTTTTTTTAAAAAGCTCAAAATTTTTTTTTCTAATCCAAATTCAGGCATCAAAGACCAAAATGGTTATACCCATAGGAGAACAGGTATCTTCCCCATCAGTGAGGCACATAACTAAGGCAACATGGAAGAGCTTTTCTTGTCATGAAAACATGTCAATTTATAAGTAAACTGAGGGCTTTCATTTCTCATGTGTTGAGGTGATGTATAGGATTTAGTCAACACTGAATTCACAACATTACAAAAGAAAGTGCTATGGGTATTTTTTCAACCTGTTCTAGTGAAATGGAGATATTTAAAAAATAAAACGAAACGTAAGCCTCAAACACCACCAGAAAGAGATCCTTTTGAGCAAGCCCTTTGCGACGTCAGAGACCAAGGCTCAATTTTCCTTTCCTGAGAAAATGAATTGCACATTTATCTCAAGGGACAGATTACAGATTTTATAATTCTGATATAACAACTGTAGCACAGCCTTAGCTTCCCACATGTGTATATGTTACCATGGGGGGAGGGAGGGAGATGCACCAGTCCCATTAATAACAGCCGTTGCATGCTTAATTTCATGTGCACTGCACTGAAGAATTACTTCTTACTATATAAAATAAGATTCAGGAAAAGTCTGAGAAATCAGGAGCTCTCCTTTCTCAGTCCCTAAGTGAACAAGGAGCTGGAGACTAATCATTCAGCAGACAATTTCTGAAGGCAAATTCTGAGGTTAGTGGACACTTTCAGAGTGACTTTGATAAGAACAACTCTGAGATTAAGGTTTTGCTCCCAACAGAGGGAAAAGAGTATCAAAACATTGTTAAGTCTTTTCCCTCCCAAACAAGAGGAGCACTGGTTTTACCAAAACTTCTAATTGTGAAATGCCCAAGGATGGGGCCTATCAATATGCTGATCTGCAAAATGAACTCTTTTATTGTCCCTTTCACCATTCTTTGACACTGCAAATAGGACTGGTTAAGGTCATCATCACTGTATTCATAGAATCATAGAATTTTAGAGCTCAAAGATATTTTTGAAATAATTATCCTACTTTTAGATGATTTAAATTTAATAATTAATTTAGGAGTATATTTAAATAAAATGTAAATTATTTTATTTTTATAAAAATGAAAAGCAAAACCTGTTTCTTCCCTGGAGTGAACAACTCACCCCAGGACTCTGTTTGTTTGCTCCTTGTTTGTTTTTATAAATCCTCACCTGATGATATTTTTCCATTTATTTTTTATTTTTTTTTTAGAGAGAGTGGAAGGGAGGAGGAGAGACACACAGAGAGAAACATCAACGTGAGAGAGACACATTGACTGGTTGCCTTCCGCACAGGCCCCACCCAGGGCCAGGGATTCGGCCTGCCACCAAGGTATGTGCCTTGGACTGGAATCAAACCTGGCACCCTTCAGTCCACAGCTGACAGTCTATCCATTGAGCCACACTGGCTTGGGTTCACCCTAGGACTTTTGACTGGGACTGTCCTGGTTTTAGCAGTGAAGGTCCTGCCTTCTAGGGAACCTCTTGTTTGTCTGAGGCAAACCAGGACCGTTGATTACCCTACATCGTCCCCTGAGTTCCCTATATCTGCTCATGGGACTGCATTATTTCTGGCTGCAAATCTCAAAGTCCTTTTGGCCTCTTGTCTCTCACATCCAAACACTCACAAGTTTCTATCCATTTTATGTTTGAATGTGTTCTTTTCTCTACCTTCTCCTTTTCACTCCCACTGTTCAATACCAGTTCAAGCTCCATGATTTTCATCCAGAATTTCTGGGAGTCCCCTCCCTCTTTTTGCTGGTCCCCTTTGTCATTCAACACATGCTCTACCCACAAACCTTTGGAGATGACTTCACTGTACTGAAACCTTGTCATTCTGGAATTCAGTTTAATGACTCTTATCCTGGCACTCAACACCTCATGGTCTCTCCTCAATCTATTTTCTAGCTTTATGATATAGGAAAAATAGGTAGCTGCTGGCAGAAGATAGAAAAAGAGTGTCCTATTCATCTTTCTTTATCACTAACTAACTATGCTAACAAGGCCAAGACACTCCACCTCACTTGGCTCTAGTCACTCCAGTTCAATACTATTACTTTCTTAAAGGAGACAGCTATCTAGTTGATTTCTTGAAGTTCTGATTTTGAAAATCTTTGATTTTATGACCCCCCCCCCACTATCATTGCTTATAGACTATGTAATATTGGGTAGCTTTCTGTTCTAGGAACAAGCCCTGAGTGTTCTCAGCTGCATGTATGTGCATTCGATGCCAAGTCGGAATGCTAGTTCTACTACTTCTTTGATGTGTGACCTTGTGTAAATTTACTTGGCCTCTATCATGTTCAGTTCCTTTAACTTGAAAATAGAGATATAGTGAAGATCAAGTAAAAATGCCTAAGAAGCTCGACTTCCATAAATATTAGCTATTGCTACCTTTTTATTTTTATTTATTTTAAAATATTTTCCTTTTAATGTTTTCCCAAATTTTAAATCAATATTATAAATGATTTGTATGTTTAAAACTTGTTCATAGAGCAGCACCAGAGAAATTTGACTCCAACTCGCTGGGTCTCAATTTTTTTACCTCTAATATAGTGCTTTCAACTGGGAGCAAATGTGTCTTCCCACCCCACCCAACCCCAAGAGACATTTGGCAATGTCCCGAGATGTATTTGATTGCCAGGACTGTCCTCTATCCAACAGATAAAGGCTAGGGTTGCTGCTAATTATCTTAGCATGCACAGGGCAAACTCCTACCATGAAGAATTATATAGCCCCAAATATCAATAGTGCCAAGATTGAGAAACTCAGCTCTAAAATAAGGTGATTAGACCAGGTTATAGGATGAGGTGAATTTACTATTCCTTCCAGCTGAACATTTCATAAGTTTCTTATTTCCATCATGTATTGTAAATGCCATACTTCAGGCTACTCATTTAATTACTTTTACCACTTTCTATTTTTTAAGCTATATGTTTTCCCTCTGCATGTCAAGACAGCAATTACTTAAGATCATCTAAATCTTCTTAGACTTCAACCCAGTTCTCACTGTTTTACCTCTGGATTGCTTGGTCCAAATGTTCCTATGGAAGCTTTTGGTTCACTTTATTAATTAGGATGCAGGCTTAGCTCATGTGATAGAAACCCAAAATACCAGTCCCTTGAGTAAGATAAAAGATATTTTTTTTTATTTCACATTTCTTTGTCTGTTACCTCTGCTAAGAGGCAGCTATGCTCTGGGAGGTCATCAGGACCAGTAGTTGCTATGGAGCAACATGGAGTTAGAGTCCCGGACTCCTTCTCTGTTGTGGTTTGGTCATCCTGAAAGCTTTGCCCTCATCTGCATCACTCAAGGTGGAGCATTCCTGGGTCTAGAGTTCAGCCTTCGGAATAGAGAGAAGGGAATGGGAGAGCATGCCTTGTCCCTGAGAACATGACCCAAAAAGTACCCAGAGACCAAAATTTAAATGGTGACATCTAACTTTCAAGAAGACTGGAAAATATAGTCTGTATTTCTGTATGACAAGCAAATAAACCAACAACTCTTACTGAGTAAAAAGCAGAGAATATAGCTTCTACTAATCTCCAAGGTTAAAATGTCAAAATATTGAGATTATATTCTAGGTTAGCAACCTACCATCATATCAAAATGTAAGTAAGAATTGGATAGGGTATCAGGATGGTGACTATCTAGAAAAAAAGCCAACTGATTTTCACACTTCACTAGGGTGAATCTAATCTTACTGGAGCATCAAAGTATTTGAAGAAAATAAGATTATTCAGGACTCACATTAAATATGCAAAAATCAGGCTGCCAACCACATGCACAGGTGCTGGAGAGATTATAATAATGCCTAAGTCAGCTTCTCCCCTTTCAGTGGACCTCTTTTGTCAAGGATGGCCACACCCACCCCTTCTTGTGAAAACAAACACTTCCTTTCCACTTTCTTGCTCTGCATGATTTCTTGTGTCTTAAAGACAAGCTTGTGCTCTTTATAACATAGAGATGGGCAATGACTCAAGAGTAAGAGAATATCTGTATTTTTAAAAATATGAGAGAGGGAATAGGGCAAGGGAGTTAAGATTATTGAAAAGGAAATGGTTTTAATGATAGATCATGGAATCAGAGTTTGATGTCAGTCCTAGAATGAGCTCAGATTGGCCTTCTTGAGGCAAATAACCCCCTTCTGTCCCTGCCTCTGCCCTGGACACCCAAACTACATCCAGATATGATCATTTCTCCCCTTTTCCTCAGCTTGAGCATAATAACTAAGCAGTAGAAGTTACGGACCTGGAGCACCTGGTATCCATCCTTGCCAAAATGTGAGGAGGAAATATCTAAGAAAAATCCAACACACAGTTGAGTGAAATCCAACAGAGTTGAGAGAAAGAGAGAGAAAGAGAGAGAGAGACTAAGTCTGACAGCATTGTTTGCACCCCTGACCCAGAAAAGCTCATAAATTGCCAGTTTCCTCCTTTATTTGCTTAAGCTGGTTTAAAAATGTTTTTCTGTCACTTTCACCCAGAGCACACCTCACTAATATAACCTTCAAGAAACTCTCATTCTGATGGAGGCAGAAAATGCTCAAGTTATTAAACTTCAACCAGCTCCACATAGGCTAAGGCCCTCTTTTCCATTACAGAGCTAGAATAAGTAGGTTTTTAGGTGTTCATATGGAAAATAATACAATAGTTAATAGATAATCCTATCTAATAAAGACAGAATATGCAAATTGATCATCACTTTGCAACAAAAATGGCAGCGCCCATAGCCAATAAGGAGGGGATATGCAAATGAATGCAACAAAGATGGTGGCAGCCAGCCCAGAGCAAAGGCAGAAGGCAGCTCCTGGCCCTGGAGCAATGGTGGGAGATGATGGTCAGAGCAAAGCCTGGATCCTGGGTGCTGGAGGAAAACCAGTGCCAGCAGCCAGGGGAAGGAAGGCCTATTCTTGCGTAAATCTTCGTGCATCAGACCTCAAGTAACACAATAATAAACTCTGTGTTTTGAATATTCACACTGTAAACTTACTCTTGTCCCACCCTGTATACATTTCCAGGAAAATGGTAGAATTTATGTTCTTTTAGGAAAGCTAAGCATTCACCTTTGCTTCTCCCAGTTCAGATATATTGGTATAGTGAATGCTAATATTGAAATTCATCACTGCATAAGCTAACCTAAATATTTTAAAAATGTCTTTGAAATACCTATTTTTTAATGAAATGTTCAAAGTGACTTTCCTTTTGTTTAAAACACTGATTAAATATTTTAAAGAAAATATTTTTCTTGTAGCTAATATTCATGAGAGAAACTTGCCCATTGCATTCTTGGGTGGCCTTGAATCAGAAATGGCTACTGAGGGCAGAATTAATACATCTAAGATTGTTCCGATGCCTCATTGAAGGCTTCTGCTCCAGTGCCAAGGGCAGAATTCCATAGCCTTGGGCCTTGCTCAAGAATGTCTTCCTTTCAGCAGGAGCCAAGACTAGATTAGGTGTCTGAAGGAGAATCAACTAAAAACAGATAAGATACTTGAGGCTTAGGGTCTGGGACTACTCAAGGCCTAGTTCCCACTTAAAAGTACATTTGGTGCTAAGACTGCAGTTGGTTTGAAAGGGCTTATTACAGCCAATGAGAAGAGTTTTGGAACTAGTACAAATGCTAAATTTTGGGTCCATGAGCATGGAAGATTGAGTTGGCTGGTGAAAGTTACCAGCCTGCTCTTGCCAATTTGAAAACACTCAAAGGGCAGCACCAGAACCTCTGGGCTGGCGGGAATGTCCCTGGCCGTTCCCTCCATTTGGCCGCTCCAGAGAAGACAGTGCCATGATGGTAATGTTCAGTTGTAAACCTGCAGGCAGCCTGCTGGGCCGGGCACAAGCTGGAGCTTACGTAAACATTTGCCCTTTCTAAGCCTGTGTATTGTCTTCCC
>PVJN01025710.1:0-29743 GCA_004026805.1 Lasiurus borealis | reverse complement strand
CCATAGAGTCGGCGGGACTCGGAGGTTCCATAACCTCCCAGACAAAATGGCGACGAAGATGGAAGCGGCAGAAAGAAGGCAGGAGATGACCGGACGGACGCCTGACGCAGACAGACACCTGACCTTGGACCCTAGACTTCATTCGAGCGCTGGGCCTCGGGGCGCGTTGCCTGTTGGGATTTGTAGTCGGGTCGTAGGCCCAAGGACAGCTGAGATCCCGCGAGACGCTCTTCCCGGGGCGGGGAGCCAACGCCTTTGCAGCAATTCCCGCGTCGGTGATTTGTGGGAACCTGACTTCCGCCGTGGGGAATAAAGGCTGCCCGCTGGCCTGCAAAGTGCACAGGCGGGCGTCTGCTGGTGGTGCACTAGCAACCAGGTGTTTTTAAAGTATTATTTTGTATTGTAAAGACATCCCAAGGATAAACAGTATCCTGGCAGAAAAACAAGCAAAGGATAGGAATAAGCAATTCACTAAAGTATTATAAATTGAAGGAGAACATTCAACTTCACTAATCAGAAATAGAAGTCTAAATGCAACATTTCCCAATTACCAAAAGAGCAGAGCTCCTTTTATTAATGTGAGCCAGGCAATCTCCTCCAGTGCTGCTGACAGTATGAAATAGAAAACCTTTCTTGAAAGATACTTGGCAGCATGCATTGGAAGGCTCTGAATGGTCCAGTCTCCTTGATCCAGAAATTCTTGAGGAATTGAGAGCCTTTTTAAACTCTTACTATTCTTTAAAAAAAAAAAATCTATATATTTTATTGATTTATTTTTACAGAGAGGAATGGAGAGGGATAGAGAGTTAGAAACATCCATTAGCTGCCTCCTGCACACCCCCCACTGGCCCGCAACCAAGATACATGCCCTTGACCGGAATAGAACCTGGGACCCTTCAGTCTGCAGGCTGACGCTCTATCCACCGAGCCAAGCTGATTAGGGCTCTTACTATTCAAGAATATAACTTCTGGGAATTTATCCTGAAGAAATAATCAGAAGTGCAAAGATTCTATTTAAAGGATGTGCACTGCAGAGTTTATCGAAATTGGAAACAAGAAAATGGTTCAATAAATTATGCTATCTTTCACTTGATGATATAAGCAGATATTTAAAATCATGTTTTCTGAAGAGTACTTTATACTGAGAAAATTTTCATGATGAAAAATGCAAAACTGTATGGATAGCATTGTGAAAAACGATGGAAAAAAGATTGGAAGAAAATAAGACTATATTAATAGTTAATTCTGGGAGGTGTAATAAGCTTGACTTATGAGTATGCATTAAATCTATAATAGAAAAATATAAAGTTATACTAATCTGGAGAATCTGGACTCTTAGAAAAAACATTTTAAGATTAAGGAGACTTAAGATAACCTGCCAGCATAATATAATGGAAATAGTATGGAGTTTTGAAATCTCACAGGCTTGAATTCCTATCATGGCTTTTCCAGATAAATGGATATGTACCTCTGAACAGATTACCAAATTTCTCTTATTTTCAGTGTTACAAACTACCATTTATTGAGACCTCACCATATGGCAAGCATTATGTTAAGTGCTTTCATCTCATAAAATTTAATTTTCAAAGGCAAAGAAAAGGAAAATATAAACAAATGGGATTACATCAAACTAAAAACTTCTTGCACAGCAAAAGAAACCATCAAAAAAACACACCTAAGAGACAGTCTACTAAATGGAAGAATATATTTGCCAATGATACATCTGATATGGGGTTAATACTACAAATTTATAAAGAACTCATACTACTCAACACCAAAAAAATACAATCTAAAATTAAAAAATAGAGAATATGAATACACTTCTCCAAAAGGGGCATACAGAAGGCCAATAGACACATGAAAAGATACTTAATATCAATCATTGTCAGAGAGATGCAAATTAAAACCACAATGAGATATCACCTTACACCTGTCACAGTGGCTATCATTAATAAATTCACAAATGACAAATGTTGCCCAGGATGTGGAGAAAAAGGAACCATCTTACACTGTTGGTGGGAATGCAGATTGGTGCAATCACTATGGAAAACAGTATGGAGTTTCCTCAAAAAATTAAAAATGGACCTGCTTTATGACCCAGTGATTCCACTTGTGGAGATTTATCCAAAGAAAACCAAAACACTAATTTAAAAGACTATACCCACCCTATGCTCATTGCAGTGTTATTTGTGGCCAGCTAATATTCCATTGTATATATCTACCACTAAGTGCCCATAAATAGATAAGTGGATAAAAAAACTGTGGTACATATAGACAATGGAACATTAGCTGACCATAAAAAAAGGATAAAATTTTACCATTTGTGACATCATGGAAGGACCTACAAGGTATTTTGCTCAGTGAAATAAGTCAAGCAGAGACATATAAATACCATATGATTTCAATTATATGTGAATTCTAAAGAACAACATAAATGAACAAACAAAATTGAAACAGGTTTTGCCTGACTGGTGTGGCTCAGTGGTTGAACATGGACCTATGAACCAGGAAGTCACGATTTAATTCCCAGTTAGGGCACATGCCTGGTTGCAGGCTCAATCCCCAGTGTAGGTCATGAAAGCAGCCAATCAATAGTTCCCTTGCATCATTGATGTCTCTATCTTTTTCTCCTTCTCCCTTCTTCTCTAAAATCAATAAAAATATATTAAAAAACCATACATTAAAAATACACACATATATAAAATGTCAAGTTATTCCTATAATTTTACTGTTATTAACACTGAAACTCTCAGCATGGCAAGAATATGATGTTTTTATGTGATTATTTTTGCTTATCTACAGTTTTTAATTTTCTACAATGCTTGTGTATTTCTTCTGAAGTAACAACAGGTTATTTATTATTTTTAATTTTTATTGAATTAATTGTGGTGGCCCTGGTTAATAAAATTATAAATGTTTCAAGTACACGATTCTGTAATACTTCTTTTTCCTGTGTTTACCACCCAAGGTTAAGTTCCCCTTTCATCACCATTTTACCATTTACCTCCCGTTTCCCTGCTTCTACCTGCTCCAACCCGCCTTTCCCTCTGGTATCTACCTACTATTGTTGTCTATGTTCTTGAGTTTTTTTTTGTTTTATTTAATCTCTTCACCTTTTCCACTTAGCTCCCAAGCCCTCTCCCTTCTAATAGCTGTTGGTCTGTTCTCTGTATCTATGAGTCTGTTTCTATAAAACAGGTTATTTAAAATCATAATGTAAAACAGTGAATGAAAAACTAAGAATGAGAAAAATAAGAGAATAGATGGAGAGGACAAAATATCATTCTTTTGAAGAATTTTGCTGTAAAGGGGAATAAAAAAAATGAAGCTGTAGCTGGAGGAGGAAGTGGAGTCAAGTGAATTTTTTCTTTATGATAAAAAAATAGCAGCATGAATTTTATCAGATTGCAATAAACCAACAGAAATGGAATAACTGATGAGAAAAGAGAAGGATTTCTGAAGCAATGCCTTTAAGTAGGCCAGAGTAACAGGCCTTATATTAACATCAGGCAAAATATTCTTTAAGCGAAAAGCACTATACAGAAAAGAGGCTCATATATACATTAATAAAGGGTTCAATTCATGAAGAGAATATAATTTTAAACTGTATGCATCTAATAACAGCATATAAAGTGAAAGTTGGCAAAATTAAAAGGAGAAATTCACCCTCATGGTGGGAGATTTAACACAACTCTGTTGATAACTGACAGATCTAATAGTCCAATATTTAACTAGGATATAAAAGATTTGACCAATACAATTAAGTACCTTTATTTATTGAACTTATATAGAATTTTAGAGTGTACACACTTTTCAAACACAGATGGACACTTAAAAAATTGACCACTTACTAAGCTACATGACAAGATTCAATAAATACCAAAGAATCAATATCACACAGACCACATTCTCACGATACAATTAGATAAGAAATCAAAACTTTAAAACCTACCTAGCCCCAGTGGTTTAGTGGTTGAGTATTGACCTATGAACTAGGAGATCAAGGTTGGATTCCTGGTCAGGGCACATGCCTGGGTTTGGGGCTCAGTCCCCAGTGTAGGGGTGTGCAAGAGGCAGCTGATCAATGATTTTCTCTCATCATTTATGCTTCTATTTCTCTATCCTTTTCCCTTCCTTTCTGAAATCAATAAAGATATAGTAAAAAAAAGAACAACCATGCATTTAGACAAAACCAAACCCAAACCCAAACAATCTTTCCAATGTGACTGTTGGAGTCCAAGAGCTGAGGGGCAATATCTAGAAAAGGGGAAGTGAAGACTCATAACCAAGCAGATATCCCAAGAGATATCCACTACATTCTAGGCCACTTTGTCCACCACATGTGTATATCACACACATGTGCACATAGGTACTTACAGATACACACATACCTTTCTCCTAACATGGCTTAAGATGACCCCCACCAAGCATGACCCAACCACCTCAAGGACAACCATAACCCATCTTCCCAAAGTTAAACCATCCATGTTCAGTTAGTGTCCAGAGGCCACATTGTGAAGCAGCAATTCCCTAAGGATTATAATCTGAAGATGGGAGAAACTAAGATGGCGGCATAGGTAAACACCTAAACTGCTGCTTCGCACAACAATTTCAAAACTACAGCTAAAAGACAAAACGGACATCATCCAGAACCACAGGAAGCTGGCTGAGTGGAAATTCTACAACTAGAAGGAAAGAGAAAAGCACACTGAGACTCAGAAGAGCTACAGGAAGCAGAGGTACTGAGATTCATGTGTGCGGAGAGGGCTGGCAACTGAGTGCGTGGCTGGCTTTCTTAAGCGGGAGAGAGACAAAAGCTGTCAGCTGTACTGAACTCCAGTTCCGGGGCAAGACTCTGGGCACCCAGACTCATTTGGGGAGAAACTGGACTGTCTGGCAGCGGGCAGAACTCAAGGATTACTTTCTTTCTCTCAGAGGTGCTTGCAGCGATTACCATGGGACACTGAGATAAAGGGGCCTATTAGGGCAGGACTGAGGGGAAACCAATGCAGTCTGCTCCGCCCTGAGACTCTGCCCCATCCAAGCTGAGCACAGAGGCTTTTGCAAGTCTTGTCTCAATTATAAGGTACATTTTCTTATATATTATTGGCCATAACAAAATCCCAGCTTTAGTTCTTATTAAAATCTCAGTTTTAGTTCTGATTAGCAGTACCTACTAGTAATCAGTACTCATATACGATACTGGGAAAAGAAAAAAAAGATAATCACAGTAGCTACTCTAAGCACTCTTGGATAAGTCTATACTAGAATCAGCACATCTCAGAGGCACATTATGTGACTCACTTCATGGGCAGTGGAATGATCTCGTTGGTCCTTATGCTCTATCTGCTTGGAGGGCTTCCCTTGTACAACACCTCCTGCAGGACTGTTCCCAAGAACACCAATGGGTAGGGTCTCCTATAGGGAGCTGTGCTGCCTATTACTGCTGGGATTATTATTATTTTTAAACATATTTTATTGATTTTTCACAGAGAGGAAGGGAGAGGGATAGAAAGTCAGAAACATCGATGAGAGAGAGACATCGATTAGCCGCCTCCTGCACGCCCCCCACTGGGGATGTGCCTACAACCAATGTACGTGCCCTTGACCAGAATCGAACCTGGGACCCCTCAGTCCACAGGCCAACACTCTATCCACTGAGCCAAACCGGTTTCGGCATGGGATTCTTTTTTTAGCGGGGTTTGGGACTGAGTCGTCCTGTGACATTGGATTAAGAAAGTTCCAGGCCCCTGCCAACATTATATATTTTTGTCTGGTACTACAATTCCCATAAAACCTAGGCAGCCTGAGCATTTCATTTGAGAGGTCTCTGCTACAGGTCTCTGCTAGGAATCTTGTGTTGGATAATTTTCCAGGCCCGATAAAGACTCAGAGCCTATGCCAGTTTCTTTGTAACGAAGAGCCTTCACCTCAGGGTATGGATGGTGACTAATGGGAGTGAGGGGAAAATAGGGAAGCCTTTCTCCTCTAATCCGACATGGAAGGTTAATTCTGCAACCTTTCATTCCAGGCTACCAGGAAGTTTTTTAAATGGGAGGCAATTTCAAATTTGTCCGACAGAGGGCGCTCAATGGAAGATTTGGAGAAACCTGGGTCGATGTCTCTCTCCCTCTCTCTCTCTCTTTCCCCACCCCCAGCCCAGGGAACATTCTGGATCTGACTTCAAATTCTGTCTAGGATCTGCCCACTTCTCCACACCTCCTGTGCCACAGCTCATGCTCGAGTCCTCTTTATTTTCTCAGCTGGATTACTTCACAGACCTAATACTTGCTTGCCTTGCTTTTTACTTGTTTCTTTACCCTCTAATCTCTCCACCCAGAAGCCAGAGAGATCCTTTCAAGATACAGCAAGTCCTCGAATAATGTCCTTCCCTTATAATGTAGATGAGTCGCCTAAGAATCTAACTCTTGCTTATATCCATTAGCCTACAGTGAAACCGATTTGGTTACATGTCATTCAGTCACAACACCTGCTCAGGATGTTAAGTGAGGAGCTGCTGTGTAAGTTTACCAAATCACTGCTCTGCCAAAACCCTGCCATGGCTTCCATGGCTCTCAGAGAAAAGCCAAGTTCCTTAAACTCCACCCCTCTTGGTCCTCGGGTGCTCGTCTGACCTGTCCTACAACTCTCTGCTCACCTTTTCATATTCTTGCTCTTCCCCTTTAAATTCACTCTCTCGTTTCTTTCATCTATTTGCTCAAATCTTGCCTTTCCAATGGGGTCCCCTCTGACCTCCCTATTTAAAATTGCAACCATGCCAAAACCGGTTTGGCTCAGTGGATAGAGGGTCGGCCTGTGGACTAAAAGGTCCCAGGTTCGATTCAGGTTCAATTCCGGTCAGGGCATGTACCTTGGTTGCGGGCACATCCCCAGTAGGGGGAGTGCAGGAGGCAGCTGATCGATGTCTCTCTCATTGATGTTTCTAACTCTCTATCCCTGTCCCTTCCTCTCTGTAAAAAATCAATAAAATATATTTTAAAAAATGCAAATTTGTTTGTTTACTATTAATCATCCTTCTCCCTCCTACATGTAAGCTCCTTAAGGCAGGGAGCAGAGATCTTTTGCCTATTTTTTTCACTGTGTTTAGAACAGTATCTGGCCCAGAGAGAGTTCAATCAATATCTATTGAATGGATGAATCAATATCCTCATTCAACAGCTAAGACCTTTCAGTTTTCTAATCACAACTTCAGTCTCAGGTGTGGAGGCCGTATCAAGAATCAGAGACTCATGCTCTAACTGGTTTGGCTCAGTGGATAGGACGTTGGCCTGTGGACTGAAGAGTCTCAAGTTCGATTCCGGTCAAGGACATATATATATATGAATCAGAGAATCTGATGGCACAATTCTGCGGGTTGAAGGCTAATTCTTGACCCGGACTGAAAATCTCAGAGAGGTCGCCCTGGGTTTCACCATCTTTGGTTACCTGGGCCACTGATGGACCACAGCTGCTCGCTCTGGCTGCGCTTACTGACTATCCAGGTGATCCTGGGCAAGTTGATTAACTTCTGTGTGTTCCCAAGTCCTTATACAAGATTATTTAGCAGATTAAATGAATTAACATTTATAAAGGATGTAGAACCCTGCTTGGCACGTAGTAAGGGTCACAGAAGCATTTGTTTTCCTTTAACTACATGTGTTAAGCTGTGGCTTAACTTTCATAAAATCCCAAACTTTGCCCCTTATACAATGGGGAGCCTAGATGTAACAGGAATGCTTCTTCTTTTTTTAAATTCCCAACTGATGGTTTTTTTGCCTCCCTCAAGAGCATTACTTGGTAGAGCACCTCTGTGGATTTGATGGCCTTACCAATAATCATGTTTTCTTCTTTTTTAAAAAAAATATTTTATTGATTTTTTACAAAGAGGAAGGGAGAGGGATAGAGAATTAGAAACATTGATGAGAGAGGAACACCGATCAGCTGCCTCCTGCACATCTCCTACTGGGGATGTGCCCGCAACCAAGATACATGCCTTGACTGGAATCAAACCTGGAACCTTTCGGTCCACAGGCTGACGCTCTATCCACTGAGCCAACCTGGTGAGGGCTCTTCTTCCTTCTTAATCATCATCTGTTTTGAGCCCAGTGTCCTCCACAGTCTTATGTGTGTCAGCAGCCGGGAACTCGAGCCCAATCCCCGGGCAGAATCTGAATGAATCACGTGATTTCATGTTCCTCGCCGCTGACTGGGTCAGGAGCGGTCAGGTGTCCTCCCCTGGGTTCACAGAGCACAGCCTGAGATAGGGATGCTCATGCAAGTGATTGATGGACAGGCTGTCCCAGGAAATGAGGGGGAGCAGGAAGAGAGAAGCAAGGACATGGTCTCACTGGGAGATCCGCTTCGATCTGAGCCGCTGGGAGCTCCGGAGGTGTCTTTGTTTTGGCATGAAAGGCCCTCACCCCAGAACACCCCCGAGTCCCAGCCAGCTGAGATGGTTGGTTCCTTTTCACAGAACCCAGGTTGGGTCAAGGATATCTGAAGGGAATCTGGCCAGGGGGTTTCCAAGAAAGAGACGCAACAGGGGTAACTAGTTACAGTTTTCTCTCCGGATGTTGTGTGGGTTTATGCTCCGAACTGCTGCACTCGCAGGGGGGCCATGGCGGGAGAGAGTCTTCAGGCAGAGATGACACGGAGGGATGTAGGGAAGTGGGGTGAGGGGGTGACTAGCTGCTATTCCAACTGAAAATCTAGGTGGGAGGGTGAACTGGCTGACTCAGCAGAAAACCCCGGTAAAATATGGGCCTGTCTTTCCTTCACGAAACACACACCAGGCAACAATGAAGGAAGGAGCTCAAAAGAGCTGTGGAGTGTGAATAAAAGGGACAGTAATTTTATTTTACATGTTCCACTGGGTCATACAAGGGAAGGGATGCCCATCCTAGGCCTCAGAAAGGAGGTGTTTAATATGGACTCTCCCTCTCACCTAGCTCTGTCTGTCCCCTTAATCCTCCCCACTTTCCGCTCCGAGAGGCTCTCAGTACAGTGCACCCCAGCCTCTCTCTCTTTAAAAAAAAATTATTGATTTTTTTAGAGAGGAAGGGAGAGATAGAAACATCCATCAGCTGCCTCCTGCACACCCCCCACTTGGGGATGTGCCCACAATCAAGGCACATGCCCTTGACAGGAATCAAACCTGGGACCCTTCAGTCCCCAGGCTGACGCTCTATCCACTGAGCCAAACCGGTTTCGGCTCCTAGCCTCTTTTTGAGAAACTTCAACCCTTGCCTAAAGAAGAAAGACTCAGTTCTTGTTGGTCCTGTGGCAGACAACGTCAGTACCCTGTCTCCCCCTCCCACCCCATCCCTTCCTCATGCTGTTCCCTTATATGCCTGCCTTACACACAGGTGGTCTGTATGTCAAGCACCTGCAACTTGCCACCTGAGGCACATTGTGCAGGCCAGGAGCGGGCCATGCTGGGAGTTAACAGCGCTGGGGAGAGCCCTCAACCCATGATGGGTAGGATTTGGCGGTGAATGCCCCAGCTGTCTCGCTCCTGGTTAGGGCGACTCTGAGGTGGGTTCTTTAGAGGATGGAACCCCAGCTGCCTACAGCGGTCATCTGCTCATCAACACTTCCCCCGTTGGCTTCCTTCCCTCACTTCCTCGCTTGGTTGTTTTTCATACTTTGCTATTAAGGTCATTTCTTTCTCATGAAGCCGTAGGAGGGGAGCAGCCCAGGGCTTTTAGGGGGTCTCTGCCATCCTCAACGAGTGGCTTCCATCTCCCTGTCTAAGCCATGTCTCCATCAGCAGGAAGGGGGGATGTGAAGAGGACAAGAGACTTTTTCTTTTCTAAAGAGGCGATCCAGAAGTTGCGCATGTGCACCTCACGGTTGCTCACCTCCCATCAGCCAGAACTTAGTCACGTGGCCACACCTCGCTGCAAGGAGGGTCATAAAATCTGGTCTCTGGCTGGACTGCCATCTATCCTCCTAAAGCTTCAGGGCGGGGTTTCCATGACACAGGAAGAAAGGGGGAGTGGGGAGCAGGGGGTACTTCAGGGGGTAATGAGAACTCTCTGTCCCGGTGTCTGCATGAATCAGCATGAGTGGTTATTATGTGGACACTCTGTGCCGCACACTTGGCATGTGTAAGGCCTTTAGTCTGCACAGTTATGTCTGGGATAGGTCTATGCCATTGTTTCAGAAAGGAACCTGGGGCGGAGAGCAGTCTATTAATTTTGACCAGAATCTTTTTTTCCTTCAAATTTTAGTATTATTACTGTCTGAATTTGTGCCATTTATTCAATTTTTTAGGCTTATTTAAAAAAAATACAGTTTATTGTTTTTTTACAGAGGAAGGGAGAGGGATAGAGAGTTAGAAATATCGATCAGCTGTCTCCTGCACGCCCCCGACTAGGGATGTGCCCGAAACCAAGGTACATGCCCTTGACCAGGATCAAACCTGGGACCTTTCAGTCCACAGGCCGATGCTCTATCCACTGAGCCAAACCGGTTTTGGCTTGACCAAAATCTTAAAGGCAGTAAGTGTCCATCCTAGAACTATTCTTAGTCACTATTTTATTCTGCTTCTGAGCCATGCATAGGTATTGTGAGATTTTTTTTTTTTTTGCTTTCTGGGACCAGGACTTTATTTCCCTTCACACACACATCAGCTGTTCAGCTTTCAGACATACCACGCTCATGCATTTTCCTGGGAATGTGTAATGCTTGCCAGGAAAGCACTGCCTCCCGCACAGCTGACGGTGTGACCTTGTGGTCCAGGCACCTTCGTGTGAGGACATGGCCTTCCCCATTGGCCTCTGAATAATCCCCCATCATCTCAATTACTTCACGGTGGCTCAGGTCCTTGCTACCTGACAGAGCCTCAAATTCACCCCCTGTCTGAGAGGCAGGAGTTTACTTTTGTCCTTGCAGGTTGATGAAGAGGGTTGAGCAAGGGGAAGAACAGATTCACTCACGAATTAGAAGCACCCTTAGGTAGCATCGGGGCAGGGCAAGTAGGAGGTGGAGGAGGAGAAATAAGGAGGTCAATGCCAGATCTTAGGCTAACTCAGCAGGGGGGCCGGAGACAGTTCCTCCCTCTCGTTTGGCACAGGAGCCTAGCCGGAGCGTCACGTTCTAGTTTTTCCAACGCCAGTTTCCTCTCATCTGGCCCCGCCTGCCTCTCTAGGTGGGTCTTTTTTTTTATTTTTTTAATATATTTTATTGATTTTTTTACAGAGAGAAAAGGAGAAGTATAGTTAGAAACATCAATGAGAAAGAAACATCAATCAGCTGCCTCCTGGGGATGTGCCCACAACCAAGGTACATGCGCTTGACTAAAATGGAACCTGGGATCCTTAAGTCCGCAGGCCGATGCTCTGTCCACTGAGCCAAACCGGTTAGGGCTCTCGGTGGGTCTTGTACTGTTCCAGACTGTGCAAGCTCCAGCCACACCTCAACTCTCACTGGCCCCCCAACAAGCCTGCACTTCTACAGGGCATTGCCTCTGCTCATGCGGTTCCCTGTGCCTGGAATGTCTCCCCTCTCCAGCGCTGCCTAGCAGACTCCGACTCATCTTTCAAGGCCCAAGTTAAATATCACTTCCCCTGTGACGCCTTCTCTTCCGCCCCAGACTTATCCCATTCCTGCGGTGCTCCCACAGAACTTGGTACACACATCTCCTACCGTAGTCATTGCACGCATGGTGATTGTGTGCTGATGTGTTTGCAGTGGCCATGACAAGATGGTGACTTCCCAGAGACAGGAATCGGCTTTATTCTCTTCCTGTTGCCCTCTGTTCCCAGAGCACAGACATGGCGCCTGGTATAAACGGATGCTCAGGAAATGTCAATGGGTTGGTGGGGTTGATCTCAGCCTGAGAGAAAAGGGGGCTCCTCACCTGCACCTTCTTGGAGCAACCTCTAGAGGGCAGTCTCGCATCACGCCCGCTTCTTCTCTAGCCTCTTCTCAGTTGCTTTCCTCCCCTAGGCAGCCCGATAGATAAATAGATAGATAGATAGATAGATAGATAGACAGACAGACTGACAGATAGAGATAGATGGATGGATGGATGGATGGATGGATAATATATATGATATATAGATAAATTAATAGAGCGAGGTAGAGATAGATATAGATGGGGCATGGTCCAGATGGGCTCTAGGACCTGGAAATCTAATCTAGATGCACTGCCGGCCCACCCCTTAGACATAGGCTCAGGGTCTAGGAAGTACGGTTGAAACTCCTAGCTTCCAAACGAAAATAGGAAATGGGAAAATTTACAAATATTTAAATAAATGGCTATAAAACCAAAGGTCAGCCAATCAACTGCAGCTCCACTTGTACACAGTTTACGCACAATTTCATTGCACGTGGGATTGGAATGCATCTTACTATTTTTGAGATGATGTGGGCAGTCCTAAAGAACCCTTATGCCTGGGAAAGGCCTTGGGAGGGAGGGAGGAATGGAGGGTTACGTGAACCCCAGACTGTCCGCCAGAGGGCTCAGGGCGCTGCCCGCTGAGTCAGAGGCTGCTGAGGTCAAGTTTCTCCTCGTCCTGCTGAGGGCTCCAGAGCTACACCCAGGAGGATAAAGGTCAGTAACAAGGTTGCTCTCAGCCACCATCTCTCCTCTCTAGGTAACTGGGAGAGGAGTAGCATCGCATTTACTTAAGTTGTTACACTGGAGAGATGCTGATAGGAAGAGGTTCTGAGTCCTGGGATTTCTGGCTCCGGGGGTGGAATGGACAGGAGAAAGAACAGAACTGGCGACTCCAAATTCAAGTCAGAACCAGTCAGGGGCTCTGAGTGGGGACCTGGGAAGGCTCCCGGGAAGAGGCAGCATTCTGAATGGGCCTTGACAGGCGAGTCAGCAGTTGCACAGGCAGTAGGTGCAGCATCTTAAAAGGGAAGGAGAGAGGGAAAGGGAAACTGGCAGGCAGGTGCTTCTGCCTTACACAATTCCTGGGCTGTTACTGTCTCCGTTTAAACACGAAGGGACTGAAGTCCAGGGAGTTCACTGTACTAGGAGCGAGGGCCACTACTGAGTGCTTGCTCCCAGCCAGACCCTGTGCTGAGCCCCTTCCAGATATTGTCTCGTTTAATCCTCTCAGAGAGGAAGGGAGAGGGATAGAGAGCCAGAAACATCGATGGGAGAGAACCATCGATCAGCTGCCTCTTGCACACCACCTTCTGGGGATGTGCCCGAAACCAAGGTAAGCGCCCTTGATCGGATTGAACCTGGGACCTTTCAGTCCGCAGACTGACGTTCTAACCACTGAGCCAAACCGGTTTCGGCCTGAAGTGGTTTTTAATTAGCTTTGCAAACAGGGTTCGCTCTCCCTTGTAACCAGGTCTACTGGTGGAGCTCCCTGAATGGCTAGCACAGGCCTCCAAACGAGGAGCCACTTTGTGGAGGACATGAATGAGACAGGGCTTTACAGGGAGCGTGGCTGGGTGGACGTGGTCAGAGATGGAGCTGAGCCATGAAACGGAACCCTCTGTGGCTCTGGTCCTCCGTACACCTCTATGCAGGGCCTTGGGGGCCAGTGCTAGCTTTTCTGACGCAAAGGGGAAGAATAAGGACAGGTTTATGGAGGTGGAACGACCCCATTTGGAGAAAGGAAGACGGTAGAGAGAGAGAGCGCATGAATAATTAAGCACATAGGCTCTGAATTTGGATGGTCTGAATCCACATCCCAACTGTTCTCATCTGTGAAATGGGTAACGATATTGCTAGCCAGTCATGGTTTACATGTGAATGCGGAATGGCTTGTTGTGGGGATTAAAGTGACCAAATATAAAGTGCTTAACCCTGTGCTTATCACACAGGCATTCAAGGCCTCTTTTTTCTTTTTTTCAAGCCAGTTCATGGCAATTTAGTTAATGTTACCCTGACCTCCATGTCATTTGGAGTTCTCCATTATGTCCAAGACTTTTCTTCTCCCTATTCTTTTTTAAAAAAAATATATACATTGAGTGGCCAAATTATGATGATCTCTGAATGCATAATAATCTGGCCACTCAGATATTTATATGAATGAGGCCTGGTGCATGAATTCCTTCATGGGTGGGGTCTGGCCAGCCTGGCCAGGAGGAGGGGGCATGGTTGGTTGGCTGGACTGCCTGCTGGTCGAACTCCTGGATTTGCATGTTAGTCTTTTATTATATAGGATATACACTGAGTGGCCAGATTATTATGCATTCAGAGATCATAATAATCTGGCCACTCAGTGTATATTTTTATTGATTTCAGAGAGAAAGGGAGAGGGAGAGAGAGATAGAAATACCAATGATGAGAGAAAAATATTGATCTGCTGCCTCCTGCACACCCTCTACTGGAGACAGAGTCCACAACCCAGGCATGTGTGCCCTTGACCAGAATTGAACTTGGGACCCTTCAGTCTGCAGGCCAACACTCCCTCCACTGAGCCAAACTAGCTAGGACAAGGCCTCTTATTTTATTTTATTTTTTAAAAATATTTTTTTATTGATTTCAGAAAGAAAGGAGGGAGAGAGAGATAGAGACATCAATGATGAGAAAGAATCAGGGAGCAGCTGCCTCCTGCATGCCCCCTACTGGGGATCAAGCTCACAACCCAGGCATGTGCCCTTGACTGGGATTCGAACTCTTCACCTCCTGGTTCATAGGTGGATGTTCAACCAGGGAGCCGCGCTGGCTGCAAGGCCTCTTATTTTAAAAGGAGACATTAAAGAGCAGACAGGGAACAACAGAAACAGCCCCATTGTTCAGCCTGTGTTTAGTTTCCCGAGGCTGGAGTCGGCTCCAGGAAGAGTGGTCTAACAGTGAGGGTGTGAGGCCTGAGCAAATAGGAAAAGCGCCACCTCCGTTTCCTCCCAGAAGCATTTCCATCTCAGGGGCAGCATTTCCGCAGGCCCCGCCTGGAGGGGAGGCCCTGGAGATGGGCGAGGGGCAGGGGGGCCTGTTTGGCTTCCGGAATCCGTGACAGTTGATAAACAGGCGCTGTTTGGCATTACATGCGGTTTCCCAGCAAGAGAGGGAGCACCTGCCTTGCCAAGGTGCCCATTTACCGTGTAATTAACTATTTCCCGGACTGGAGTCAATTTCTGCGTAAGCCCCTACTAAACCTCTCTCCTGCTTAACCTTAACAGTTGCTTCTCTTTGGCTGAGAGGGAGCTGAGCTGCAAAAACTCTTGGAAGGAAGGAAGGAAGAGAGAAGTGAGGTGGCAGGGCTGCGTGCTCTCCCCTCCCCTCCTTTCCCTCATGGAGGACTGGCCAGGATCTGAGCCTGAATGTCACTAGGCCTCCTCAGGAGGATTTATCCAGACTTGAGGGTAAGCTGGAAAGCCTGGCTACTAGCAAATAGTTACTGAGCCTGACCAGTGTGGCTCAGTGGTTGAGCATCGACCGATGAACCAGGAAGGAGGTCATGGTTCGATTCCCTGTCAGGGCACATGCCCAGGTTGTGGGCTCTATCCCCAGTGAGGGCCATGCAGGAGGCAGCTAATCAATGATTCTCTCTCCTCATTGATATTTCTCTCTACCCTCTCCCTTCCTCTCTGAAATCAATAAATAACTTTAAAAATATATATAAAAAGAGCCGAAACCGGTTTGGCTCAGTGGATAGAACATCGGTCTGTGGACCGAAAGGTTCCAGGTTTGATTCCAGTCAAGGACATGTACCTTGGCTGTTTGCACATCCCCAGTAGGGGGCATGCAAGAGGCGGCTGATCGATATCTCTCTCTAATCGTTGGTTTTTACTTCTCTATCCCTCTCTCTTCCTCTCTGTAAAAAATCAATAAAAAATATTTTTAAAAAAGGATTAAAAAAAAATATATATATATAAAGAGTTACTGAGCATCAGCTGGAGGGATGGCCAATAGTGAGGGAGCTCTCCTCCCCCCCAAAACAGGTCTTATCTTCAGGCGAAATTTCAGAGTCTTTGTCATTTTCAGAGAATTTCCTGGACTATGAACTTTATTACAGAGAGGACAGCATGGCTGGGAGAGAGGAAGTTAGGCTCCACCCCTACCCCCCCATTTCCCACAGCAGGGTTTGCTGTTTCCCCAACAGCAGCGTTAGAAATCTGCCAGGTGCAGCCCGGTCTCCTGTGGCTGTGAACTTTCCTCAAGTCCTCATCCTCACAAAGCCTTGGCCCCCTCCTCTATAAAAGAGGGTGGCAATTACGTTTATAGTAAACGCTGAATGTATGTTGGGTTTAAATACAGTGGTACCTCGAGATACGAGTGCCCTAACATACAAGATTTTTGAGATACGAGCCGTCGAGTGAGCGATTTTTGCTTTGAAATACGAGCAACATTTGAGATAGGAGTAATCGCATGGATTGGCCGGCTGCACATGAACCACCAGTTTACTGAGACTCGAGTGTCTCATAGTTTCCCACGCCTGAAGGATACAGAATGAATTAAACTCGTATCTCGAGGTACCACTGTAATATAATGCATGATGACTCCCGGAGTCAGAGATTTGCAATGAGGTGAAGGGACAGAGAACAGAGTCTGTCCCTGGTCCTGGGAGCTGATCAGAGGAACAAGACAGGCACACATCCACAGAAAAGGAAATGCCTTTCCCGTCCATCCAATGGCGGGAGCAGAAGCACAAAGATTCCAGCTCCACTTTGCAGTGTGCTTGGTCACATGTTTGCCTTGGTGTTCCCTTCCCCATCTATTCTGAGACGCTGTTCAAAAGAAGGGGTGTCCCCAGGGCTCCCGAAGGCCGACAACAGGAAGCACTGCCAGGAAGCACAGTGTGGCAAGCCGGATATTTGGTTGGACGTGTTCAGGGCCCACTGGCGGATCCCAGGCCTGTGACCATTTCATTACAAACGCACAGAGGCCGAGACCGGTTTGGCTCAGTGGATAGAGCGTCGGCCTGCGGACTGAAAGGTCCCAGGTTCGATTCCTATCGGGGGCATGTACCTTGCTTGAGGGCACATCTCCACTGTGGGGTGTGCAGGAGGCGGCTGATCGATGTCTCTCTCTCATCGATGTTTCTGACTTTCTATCTCTCTCCCTTCCTCTCTGTAAAAAAAATCAATAAAATATATTAAAAACACACACACACACACACAAAAACAAAAACAAATGCATAGAGGACTCTGTCATTAGGGACTAGATGGCGCTGCCTGAAGATTAGGCAGGAATAACCGAATTCAGCATCAGGCACCCAATTCACTCCCCACAGTGCTTCTACCACCTAGAACCTCAGGGACCATTCTAGAACACAAACCTGATTTCTCCACTCCCCTGGTGAGAAATCTCAAAAGCTCGTTGTTACCTGCAGGAGGCCCGGTCCAGATCATGCCTCCCAACAGCAGACAAGGCTCTCCCCAGCCTGGATCTCCCGCCTCCTCTCTCATTGTGTCGCAGGGGGGACACTGGGCTCTCGTCACGTGGATGGGGGTCCTTCCCTCATTTTGACATGCTCTTTCCTTCTTTCTTTTTTAAAGTTTATAGTTTATTAATCCTCTCACGAAAAATCTGCACAACCATCAGATAAAGTCACCGGAGAATCTTTACTCCTTCTGTGGTTCCTTTCTCTGTTTTCTTTTTCTCCTGTAGGCCATGTCTTACAAGTCTGTGTTTGGGTTCATTTTTCTTTTTCTTTTAAAATACATTTTATTGATTTTTTTACAGAGAGGAAGGGAGAGGGATAGAGAGTCAGAAACATCTATGAGAGAGACATCGATCAGCTGCCTCCTGCACGCCCCCTACTGGGGATGTGCCTGCAACCAGGACACATGCTCCTGACCGGAATCGAACCTGGGACCTTTCAGTCCGCAGGCCGACGCTCTATCCCCTGAGCCACGCTGGTCTCGGCTGGGTTCGTTTTTCTCTGCGTCATCCAAGGGACCATAAGTCATGCCAAAGCCAGTGTGGTCTTGCCGCCGCCGAAGTGGGCTCTGAATCCACACACAAGGATGGCGCCAGGTGTGGTCTTCCGCCTTCCGGCTGGTTTCCCCGCATTCCTGTCTCGGGCGCTGTTGCCTTCCCAGGGCGAAGGCCATCCACGGCCACCTGCTTCCGCTGACGCGGCCTGTGGGTCATGCACTTCCGGGTCCGGACGGTTACAGGGTCATTCATTCCCGATGGAAGTTGACCTTGGAGCAGCCAGGGAGGAAAAGAGCGACCCCCTTCCCTGGCCAATCAGATCCGCGCGCACAGAAGGACCCCGGCGTGGGGGCGTGGCCAGGCCTCGAGGCTGACCGCGCCAATGCCCTGGACATGTATGCTCTTTTGAAGCGCCTGTTCTTTCTTAATTAAACTTTAAATCTTGAGATAATGGTAGATCCGAACGCAGTTGTAATTAGTATAGAGATTCCGTGTACCCTTTATTACGTTTTCCCCAAGATCTTGTAAAGCTTTATTACAATATATTTGGCCAAACCCGGTGTGGTTCAGTGGATAGAGCGTCGGCCTGCGGACTGAAAGGTCCCAGGTTCGATTCCCGTCAAGGGCATGTATCCTGGTTGCGGGCACATCCCCAGTAGGGGGCCGTGCAGGAGGCAGCTGGTCGATGTTTCTCTCTCATCGATGTTTCTAATTCTCTACCCCTCTCCCTTCCTCTCTGTAAAAAATCAATAAAATATAAGAAAAAACACAAAAATTTTATTACAATATCACAACTAGGATGTTGACCTTGGTGCAATCCACCAGATCTCCCGTTTCACTGGTTCTCCCCTGTGTGTACTGTGCAGTTTGTCGTGTGCCAGTGTGTGTGTCCACCAGCACAGCGGAGATATAGTTATCTCCGAAGGACCCCTTGGGTAGCCCTTTATTACACACGCACCTCTCTTCTCCCTCTCCTTGCCTTGACTTAACCCCTACCAACCATCAGCCTATTCTCCATGTCTGTAATGGTGGAATTCTAAGAGTGTTAAGCACAATATTTAGTATGTAATTTAAAGTGCTTTTTTAAATTAAAAAAAAAGATTTTTATTGATTTCAGAGACGAAGGGAGGGAGGGAGAGATAGAAACATCAATGATGGGATGCCTTCAATGATGGGAGTCACTGTTCCGATGCCTTCTGCATGCTCCACACTGGGGATCAAGCCTACGACCCAGGCATGTGTCCTGACTGGGAATTAAACTGTGACCTCCTGGTTCATAGGTCAATGTTCAACCACTGAGCCACACCGGCCGGGCTTATCTGTCATTTCTATTTCTCAACCTCTTCCAAAGCACACTCTTTAAAAAAAAAAAATATATATATATATATATATATATATATATATATATATATTTTATTGATTTATTACAGAGAGGAAGGAAGAGGGATAGAGAGTTAGAAACATCGATGGGAGAGAAACATCGATCAGCTGTCTCTTGCACACCTCCCACAGGGGATGTGCCCGCAACCAAGGTACATGCCCTTGACCGGAATCGAACCTGGGACCCTTCAGTCCACAGGCCCATTCTCTATCCACTGAGCCAAACCAGTTAGGGAAAAAGCACACTCTTATAAGACATTATTAACTTGGGTTTTGATTAAACTTAATTAGCCATTAGGTCTTATAGCTCTTTGTCCTCAGTTTGCAAGAAGACTTCCCTTAGCTTTGTGTCCTTAAATTGCTTTGTGGGTGGCTATCTCTTTTCTCCATATTAGAAAACCCCTGAAAACTGAGACTCTCTACCCCAGCAGTTCCCCTCAGAGGACAGAGAATGTCTTCATTAATCTTGTAGATCCTTCAAAGGAAGAACTTGTCTTCTATTTTTGTCATCCTGCCCCTATACGAGTTCTGCACGCTAAGGGTGCTCAATAAATGTTGATTGACTGAATAAACAACAGACCTGGTTCCCTGGAGTGTCATATTCTTTCCCTCCACAGTGAGAAAGTAATAACATTAGACAGAGCGGGCTGGATCCCTTAATATGATTACCTGGGATTTGTGGGCCGGTGGCTCTTTCCCCCAAGTTTATTGGATACATTCATCTTCACAGAATAGATAGTCCTAGAGACCACGAACGCGGCTGGCCGCTAATTGCCCTGACCCTGTTAGTCACAACTGAAGCCGCTGTCTCCAGCCCAAGGCAGGGGAGACCCCAACACTGTTATGGCAGAGTTCAACTGAGATAAGTGTACTCTAACCAAGTTCAACTATTGAGTTTGCTCTGTGCACTATGTTATTTAAGACATCCTACCATGAGCCAATGTATGATCTTAGCAAGTTTTTAAAAAAACTTTTAAGTAATACAACAACTTGAGATATAATTCACATCGCAAACAATTCTCCCATTTGAAGTGTAAATTCACTGGTTTTTAGTACATTCACAGAGTTGTGCAACCATCTCCACAATACATCTTAGAACATTTTCTTTAAAAAAAAATATTTTTATTGATTTCAGAGAGGAAGGGAGAGGGAGAGAGAGAGAAACATCAATGATGAGAGAGAATCGTTGATGGGCTGCCTCCTGCACGTCTCCTACTGGGGATTGAGCCCACAACCTAGGCATGTGCCCTTGACTGGAATCGAACCTGGGATCCTTCAGTCTGCAGGCCAACACTCTAACCACTGAGCAAATTGGCTAGGGTTAGACCATTTTATCTCCCAAAGAAACTCCATACCCATTAGCAGTAGTTCTCCATTTCCCCCTAACCCTCAGCCCTAGGAAAACACTCTATCTATTTTGTATCTATAGAATATTTGCCTATTCTGAGCATTTCATAAATATGGATCATACAATATGTATGTTTTCATGGGTGACTTCTTTCACTTAGCATGTTTTCAGGGCTCATCCATATTGTGACATATATTCATACTTGATTCCTTTTTATTGCCAAATAATATCCCAGTGTATGGACATACCATTTTTATTTACCCATTCATCAACTGATGAACATTTAGGTTGTTTCCACTTTTAGCAAGTCATTTGTTTCAACTTATTCATCTACAAAATATGAAACACATTCTAAACTATAAAGCACTATATGCATGTAAAGACATTATTTTCATATTTATACTAGTGACCCGGTGCACGGATTTATGCACATTGAAAGGAAATTAATTAGAAGGTGGCCGGCAGAGCAGGACTGGGCAAGACAGGGCCAGACACACCCCGGAGCCAACCTCCTGAGGTCCCTCCCCAGCAGGCCACACCTAGGGTCAACAGTGTCTGTGGAGTGAGCGGTGAGGGGGGGAGGGTGTCCCTCTGGCAGGTGGGGTCCCTCAGCCTGGCCTGCGGGGATCAGGCCGAAACCTGCTCTCTGATGTCCTTCGAGGGGTCCCGGAGTGCGAGAGGGCTCTCTGTAAAGTTGCTGTCGCACAGGGAATGGGATGCAAACACAGGGTGCAGTAAACCAGATTCGGGGCCAACAGTGCCCCAGCAACAACATAACCCCCGGCCGAAGGTGGAATCATGTGACCCTATGAGGAATCAGGCTCCCTCCTCTCTGGTTTCGGGGGTGTCACCTGAGAACCACCGCTGCCAAGTCACTGCAGCTTGGCAGCTCCTACGCTGAGCCTCTGCCTCCCTGGTGGTCAGTGTGCATCATAGCGACTGGTCAGATGGGCGGAGGGACACTTATCGATTATATATACAGTGGTACCTCGAGATACGAGTGCCCTAACATACGATATTTTTGAGATACGAGCCATCGAGCGAGCGATTTTTGCTTTGAAATACGAGCAACATTTGAGATAGGAGTAATCGCTCGGATTGGCTGGCTGCACACAACCCACCAGTTTACTGAGACTCGAGCGTCTCATAGTTTCCCACGCCTCAAGGTTACAGAAGGAATTAAACTCGTATCTCGAGGTACCACTGTATGTATGTATATATATATGTCATTATATCATTATAAATATCTATCATCTATCTATCTATCTATCTATCTATCATCTATCGATGTTAACTAAGGGGAGCACCGGGGCCAGTGTGACTTCTCTGAGCGTGTGGTCTATTACTGGGTAATTCAGAGGAATTAGGTGCGTACCTCTTTGGGTTTGATCTCTATGCAAAGTCCATTTTGCTTTTTTCCTAGGTCCTGGACTGTATCACTTAGCCCCTAGCCTATCATCTCATTAATATTTGTTGCTAGGAGACCAGGTTAGAGTATGCTTAGCTCAGTGTAATCCTTGCCGATGTAGAAAATCGCTTGACTCAGGAGAATATTTAAACATGAAGGCAGTTTCAGTTCACCTAATTTTTAGCAAGAACAGGGACAAGGGCTTACGTTTACCAAATATCTTGCCGGCTCTCCCTTTTCTGATTTTAGGTTAGCTTTCCTTCACCACTCACACGCACACGTGCCAGGGTGACTTTTCCCATGGTCCATCAAGTAAGTGCGTTAAAATAATATAAAAGTATTTTACTGTTAGACCAAGAGAAAATAGATTAGAATGGAAAACTTGTTGCTATACAAGAAATTGTCTCCTACGTAAGTACAAAGATTGTAAACTCTAATTTAGATATAAATACTATTTTGCTCCCAGAATGTCTTATTTTCGGGGGGTAGGTACTTAACAGCTATAAAATGTGTGGGTGCCAGATAGTGTAGAGGGGAAAGGCTGGGGTGAGGAGGGGATTATGGGAGATTGTTTCCTTTACACTAGTAGCTGCCTTTACCACTAGTAGCTGCCTGGAGTATAATTCCCCTTCAAAGCATTGGTAAGAGCAGCTGGGGACAATGAACAGTGGTTAAGGTGTTTTGTTTTACATCCAGCAAAAAGGAGTATTAACACCTCAACTGGCTTTTTAGAGTAATTTTAAAAAAATATATTTTATTGATTTTTCACAGAGAGGATGGGAGAGGGATAGAAAGTTAGAAACATCAATGAGAGAGAGACATTGATCAGCCACCTCCTGCACGCCCCCTACTGGGGATGTGCCCACAACCAATGTACGTGCCTTTGACCGGAATCAAACCCGGGACCTTTCAGTCCGCGGGCCGATGCTCTATCCACTGAGCCAAACCGGTTTCGGCTCAACTGGCTTTTTAGGGAAGCCTTTGGAAGGGCTCCTGCTGCTGTTGACCATCACAGTAACCCTCAGGATGGTGGCAGGGGCAAAGTGGCGGGTAATTCACCAGAAGATGGCACCCAGTGATTTGGATTCTGTGCACGTCTGCTCCTCTCCCTTCACGTGTTTAATTACAAGCTGACGAGTACAAAATAAATGAAACTCAGTTCTTCCCTGGAACTGTGAGGAAGGGTGTTCTAGAAAAACTGCATCATTTCCCCATTACATGTCTATTCCAGAGTTAGTTTCTTTTTAAATATATTCCTGATTGATTTTTTAGAGAGAGGAAGAGGGAGAGAGGAACACTGATGCCAGAGCAAAACATTGATTGGCTGCCTCCTGCATACCTCCTACTGGGAATCGAGCTCAAACCTAGGCATGTGCCCTGACCAGGGACTGAATTGGCAACCTTTCAGTGCACGGACAATGCTCAACCAACTGAGCCACACTACCCAGAGCTCTAGGATTAGTCTTAATGTCACATCTGATTTTAGGAAGGGAGAGGGAGAGAGAGAGACATCTATGATTGGTGAGTCCGTAATTCCCACAATTGTTTTGATTACGCTTTTCCCATAAGCTTAAAAAGAAAAGACCATCAATTCAAGGTTTATTTGAAATTACCGAAGTTCCTGAAAAAGAGGACTCGTTTATTTTTAGTATTAAAGAGGTTAACATTAGTGCTCTGATTCATCCATAACGAAAGTCACCAGCTTACAAAGTTGCAAACCTCTCCAGTTTCTAAAAACTCCCAGTAATGGTTAAGGATGTACAACAGTAAGTGTTATGCGCATAGGAAAGATCAAAGAGTAGAGAATGCCAATCAGAGGTATCCAGAGAGAAAGAAGGTTTTCTGTGACTGAAATAATATTTCATGTCCGTGATTCCGGAATAAGGCGTTTCTATTAGGAGCTGAGAAATCAAGACGAGAAATCATGGGTATCCCAACCGGATGCCTGAGTTGTCCGCCATGCCATGTTTGGCCAGCCTGATGCCATCAGGTAGAGAAAAAGCCCTGAAGAGCGGGAAGTAATGCTCAACTTTGATCAATCTGTAGCCCCAAGGGGAGGACTGAAGACTGAGTACAAATATACTCAAGGCTTTGACCTTGCATGGCTGTGGGACAACTTGGAAAATGAACCACTTTGCATTTGAGTCAAACCTGTTCTGAACAGCCAGGTGCTTCTAATCCAGGGCCCTGGAAATCTTTGGAAAAGTGGGCACCATAGCTGAGAGGCTGCCATAGCTAGCGTCCTGTGATTGACAAGGTCATGACCCACACAGGCGGAAGGACAGCCCTGAAGACTATCCTTTAGATTATCAACATGATTCTACCTTTGGGGCAGCAGGACTGAGTAAATCCTTAATCATTTCAGGTTAGGCAGGATCTTGGGTCATCACTCACAGCAGAAGCTACAGGTTCTACTCTATCAAATCTGTGTGCCGTACAGATCCGGGAGGCCGGTCACTTAGAGACTGTGGCAGAACACGTGGTCTTCAAAGATCTGCTCTTCGCCCGGTGAGAAGTACTTGTCACAAATCGGACAATTCAGAGACAGGGTCTGCACGGGCTGCTGCCGCGAGATGTGACAGAAAACGTCGTCAGGGAGGTTTGATTGGCAGGTGGGACACTTCTTGATGGGCCACTGGGAGGAGGAACAAAGAGGTCGGTAAAAATGTGGGCTGTATGTGGCGGAGGCCACGTCTAGCTTCTTTCCCACTCTGTCCTCTGCATCTAGCATAATGCGTGGCACACAGTAGGTGCTCAAGTTCACATTTGGAGAGGCTTTCTCTAACCCCAGGGTTGAAAGCAGTCCACTAGCTTCCAGCCTGGCCATCCCTTGTTTGGCTAGCTGCCTGGTTCACGCCTCCTTCCTAATCTTGTGCCAAATCCAGCTCTCAATGGAGATGTGGAGCAGGATGTTGAGGGACAAACAGGGCCTCCTGCTCCCACCTCCAGGGGCTGCGGCTAGCTTCAGGAGTTACCAACGTGACCCAGTTCCCCTGTGGTTCTCTCATGAACTGGAGCAGAGCGGGAAATTTCCTCAAGATTGGATGTGGTCAAGCTTATGATTCAAAATACTCACCAGGGTGGGGGCAGAACTTTCCTGGATGCCTGAGGGTCATAAAAAAGATTTCATTCAATGAGAAAATATCACCCCGAGATCTCTACCCCAGTACATGTGTTCTAGCAGCTGTTTTTTGTAACCCCCGTATTTCCCTTTCTCCTCTCTGCCTCTGACTGTCTATCTCTTTTATAAAACCATTTACTTCTGAGAGAGGTCAATAAAGGGGGAAAAATGAAAAAATAATGAAGTGGCTTTTTCAACAGCCATGTATGTTACACAATCAGAAAAAAAAGCACATCTATTTTCAGTGGGTGGAAAAACGGTAACAATTTAACAAAGAAACAGTCTGAGAATAGCTTTTAAGGCTGAATCCAAAGAGCTGTTTTTCAAATAAAGTACTTACAAATATTTAAAAGAAAAAAATAAACGTGTACCCCTGCCCGTTGCAAAGATCTGATTGTGACTCTTGAGAGAACATGACTGCTTTAAACTTCCAGAGAATGAGGCGTCGGGTCACTTTTGAAGACAAAAGAGCCCTGTTTGGTAAGGACACCTGACCCCCGGTCCCTGAGAGACAGGAGTGGTTGTCACCCCTATTTCCCATCATCCACGCCCCCAGGGGTCACTGTGGAGCACACTCCTGCTGCCCTCGGTCAGGCCATCGGGTGGCTGATGCAATGCCATTTCTGGGTGGCACTGCCTGCCTCTTGTGCTTTCATTTCCAAATCTTAATTAGCCTCCTCGGCTCTGTATGTGTATATCTTCCACACGGAGACAGTTCCCTGATTTATAGATTTGGAATATAGCCACGGGACTCAATTTGTGTCGGCTGCTTCTAGGCGAATGATCTGATTTGCGTCTTCTAGATTCAGATTTATTTCTCAATTAACACTTCTCGCCTGGCAATCTTTCTACGGGGTCCTCAGCTTCTGCCCAGCAAGACTGAACAATGAGACCAGTCCTCATTAGCATCTCAGACACACAAAAACTGAGGGGCGGAAGGGATGGCGGCGGGGGTCTGTCAGCTCCAATGGCAAAGTTGTCTTACCGGAATATGGGTTTCCATAGACAAGTCCTGGGTTTTGTCCTGCACCTCCTTGATCTGAAGTGGGTGCTTGAAATGGCAGAGAGTCAAAATCCAGACCCATGTAACTCATCAGTCTGGTGTTGTCCCTCTTCAAAAACTAAGGACAGAAGATTTAGAGCAACATGTTGAAAGACAACAACAAAGAATGGCCGCGACCAACTGGTAAAAGGGTGCCCGTTACAGGCAGCTCTTAATAAACCATGTGGTACTGGAGAGCCGTGGAAATGATACACCACGATTCTCGAACGTCAATTCTCGAGAAAAGGAAGAAGCAGCCTCCAGAGCTCTGAGGATCTCAATTCTTAAGCTCTGAATTTAAAAGCATACCGAACTTTGTTTAGATTAATGTGAAAAAAAAAGAACTTAAAATCTCTAAACACATACAAACTGAAGGAGGTACAAAAAGTGTGAATAGATGAGGCTGGCAGGAGCTGTGTTAAGACTGAAATTGTGGTACATTTTGAGAGCAAAATGCTTCTTCTTAGTCCCTTTCCGAGAACAATCTTCTTACACAATATAAATATTCTTCTGATATAATTTTCCCTTCTTTATGTTTTATCCCATCCAATGGATATCCCAACAGAGAGAGAGAGAAGGAGGAAGATAAGAGGGAGGGGATAAGAGAGAAAGAATGAGAATAAACCACAAGGGGGACAGAGAGCACTGGAAGTCCTTTAAAAAGAAAATGAGTGTACTGCTCCGTAACATCTTAGAGGACTTGACTATAGCTCCAACAAGGCTTCCGAATATCAGACCTTTTCCTTCTTGTGCTGAATTGTGTGCACACTCCCTCCCTACCCCTGCCTGGGCCCATTGGATTATCCCAGGAACATAGGGATTTCAGAGTCAAAGTGTATGTGTGTAAATAAAGAGCTTGAGAATGACAGGGCCAGAAATGCCTCCAAATGCCTGTTACAATACTGAAACACACCGGAATAAATCGAAAATCAAAAGTAGGAATGAGTGCTTACAGAGAAGTTAGAGAAGGGGAACTGCTGGAGTGTACGGTAGACCTAGAGGGAGTAGCCAAAGGCAGGGCATGAGAATGGCTTCGAGTGCAACCACTTCATTTGCTGCCAGCATCCTCAATTAATCAATTAATAATAATAATCAATTAATAGTTAATAATAAATAAATCAATAAATAATTTGTGTTTAACTCACAGCAGAGAATATCTGTTGGATGAATGAATGAACAGATGAATGAATGAATGAATGAATGAATGAATGCACAGTTAGTTATTAGGAGCCTACCATGGGTAGAGGACTGGTACAGACCACCACTTCTGCTCCTGGTTTGGCAGCAGAGGAAAAAAGAAAAAGTTGTGCTGAAGGAAAGGGTTCCTCACCAGCATAAAAGTGACTCAGGATATCACCCTCCAAAGAAAACGCTTACAATAGCGCTGAAGATAAAACCAGAAACAGTAAGTCAGTCATCGCCACAGCTCTCAGGCTGACTGTTGCCATGCCAAACAAGGTTGTTACAGAACAGAGAGGACTCTGTGGTAGATCAGGAAACCAGATTAAATGCACTTTGTTTAGGAGATGTGCCTCTCCCACTGTCCCAGAATGGGCTCTTCTATTTAACTTATTTATTTATATCTGTTTTTTAATCTTCACCGAAGGATCTATGTTTTCCCCGTTGATTTTTTTAGAGTGGATGCGATAGGAAAGAGAGAGAGGAAGAGAGAGAGATCAACATGAGAAAGACATATCTATTGGTTGCCTCCTGCCTGAGCCTGGGATTGACTGGGAATCAAACCCCAAACCCTCAGGTCCCCAGGCCGATGCTCTAACCACTGAGAAACCAACGGGGCTATTTAACTTGATTTTATCACCGTATCTCTGGTTCACCCTGCTCCTCCCCCTTAAAAATCTTGGAAGTTTTCTACCCTCATTTACATACTCACATCATTTTCTCCTCCCAATCTCTCCTTCTCTCTCTGCAGCACACTACATATCATCTGGTTCTCTCTCAGCCTTTGTGACAGGTCATAGTTCTGGTCCTGTCAATAAAAAATAAAAAATAAAAAGATTAGAATCATATATGATCATTTGGACCGTGGGTGGGGTAAAACAAGATCGCAGAGGTTTTAGCTTTTCAGAGCGTTCGGACCGAGGTCGGGGAGGGAACTGGAGTTGAGAGGTGTATATAGAGCAGAGCAGATGTAACTAATAGAAAAGTGACTTAAAAAGCCAGGAGGCCTGAGCGAGCATAAACCGGTTTCTTCTGGTTTGTAAGTGACCAAAAGAGAGAAACAGCTGGGGAAAACCTCAAGGCTGCCTTATCAGAGTCAGGGATACTTGGGACCTGTTTAACCCCACCAACCATGCAACAATCATCTCTGTCTTGAATAAACATCTCAGTGCGTGCAGCCTGAAGCTGTGAGGGTTAGGCCGGCCTGACTCCCTCCCAGGTGAACACAGGCGCCTGGCCTCGTTACAGTGAGGAAGAAAGAGTCTGAGCCAGAATCCATTCAAGGCTACCAGCAACCCACACGGGAATCTGGGCTTGATGCTGGCCTGACTAGTTTCATGAACCCCGAACTCCTAGGCATGCTTCAGAGCTTTCCATCTCCTTCCCACTCACACCCACATTCCCGTGCCTCCCAGAAACACGGAGCTAACCTGCTAAAGGTGGAGTTTTCCCCAAGATTTTTTATTTGAATGCTGCGCTCAAACTGCTGTGTGCTTCCAGACAACCCTGAGGTAGTAACGCTAGAGGCGCTACCCGGTGCCACTGGTGAGTGCAGGCCCTGGCTTCCTATCCCCACTGGCTCCTGCTGGCCCTTCCAGTCCGGCCTCATTTCCTCAAAGAGCAGACATAGGAAGGGCGCTCCGAATCTGCTCAGAAGTCTGCTCAAGGGTTAAAAAACCCTCCCTGAGGCCATGGCTGAGCTGTATCTCCAGCGATTCCCAGGCTGGTTTCTGGCCACACCCTCCATCCCTCCTCTTTTTAGCAGAAAGATAAATTTCTGTCCTTAACAAGGTGTACAACCCTCTGGGTTTGTCTAAGAAGCACAAACATTCACACCCTTGCTTTCTGGGCCCCGGATCTCTGTCCCCTACCAGTGGAGCAACCCCGAGATGCCGGATCTGTTTGTGGAGTCACTGACTCTCTTTGTCCTTCTCCGAGAAACAGGCTTTCCCCGCCTCTACCTTTGCCCTTGGCAAGTCCACCTCTTGTACTAACTGCTCTTCCGATGTCCATCTGCATATGACTCTTTTATTCACTTCCAGTTAAGCCCAATATTCTTTTATCACTCACCACACATTAAAACACCTACCTCTCCTGAACATTCTGTACATGGCAAATTCTCTATCCTTCTGGGGAGAACGCAAAATGTCCAGAGGTAAGCGCTATTCTCATCTCTGCGTATTTATCCCGTCCGTCACCTGAGTGTACACCCTATCCCTCCTTTCGCAGGCTCCCTCCCATGCAGCCCCCCTCCCATGCAGCCCTCCACAGACAGACGTGCCGTTAACTCCTGCTGTTTCTTCGTTGCAACAGCTTCTTGCTGCTTCAGCTCCTCCACTGTCTTCTCTAGCTTCTGCTGCTGCTTCCTCTGCACAAAAAGCAGATTGTAGTGTCACTGCTAGAAACACACCACACACACACACTCACACACACACACACACACACACACACACACACACACACACACA
>PVJN01025709.1:19742-29844 GCA_004026805.1 Lasiurus borealis | reverse complement strand
TTGATTGCCCCACACAGCCTGCTGTTCAGTTGTTTGGTCATCCCTCAATAGCACCCCTGCCAGCCTGGTTGCCCCACACAGCCTGCTGTTAGGTTGTCTGTCTGGTCATTTAGGTCGTGACAGCCCCTGGTTTTTTTATATATTAGGATAAGTGACTTCCAAATAATATAATCAATAATTTTATGCCAATTTATGCCTTTTTCTCTAATTCTTTGTTACCACCCAGCTCTTTTTCTACTGAGATATGCAATCAGGTGTGGTAGGGTCTTCTGCTCCACACAAATAGTCTCAATCAAAAGGATTCAGAACTACCTTTCTAGTGGTCAGGAAATGAACCCTTATATGTATATCTTATAGCAGCTAGACCTCCAAAGCAGGCAGGACACTGTTTTCATCCTGAAGAAGTGAAATTAAAGGGAGCTTCTTAGAGAAACTTCTTTAATGTTTTAAGTGAACTCCAGAGGCTGCATGAGTGTGACCAAGTTGAAAAAAATCAGCAGGAGCAACACCTGAGAGATGGAGCAGTTATTAACATGTGACTCCTCACAAGTCTATGAGGGGTTTTTCTCTTTTTAACTTTTAGTCATTCTTACCTTTTAAAAAATATACTCATTATGGGTTTGTTATACATCATCAGATGCATACAAACAAGCTCCCCCGAGATGATGCCATATTCATGAATTAATGTTTTTATGAGAGCGAAGAGGAGCTGAAGAGGTGTTTGTTCCTAGATAATTGGCTATGGCTGATTCATTCAAATGAATAGAGACCTGGGGTGCAATTCAATGCCAATTGAATTTGCCATCTTCTTCCTGATTTGAGATTTCCATGCTGACATCTGTTCAGAACAAATAGAGTTTGATCCAGTATGTGAAGTTGCAGAGCTAGAAAATGAGTTAGAAACCATTATTACCACTCCCCTCATTTTATAGACACGAAAATTGAGGCCAGAGAGCTGAAGCTATTGCTGAGAGTGGAATAGCTGTAGGGACATAAAACACCCTCTTCCCATCCAAGCCTGACAATATCCAATCTGAGTGTTATTTAGGAAACTCTATTACTTTTTTTGTCTGTCAGTCAAGATGCTCAGGGTGGTAATAAGCAGACTGTTCATACTGTCATGAGCCTCCGAGACAAGAGCAATGCGTCAAGCTGCTGAAAGGGAAATGCCAGATGATGTCAGCAGGAGCAAGGCCTCTTATATGATAGCTGTCATCTTTATCAAAGGGCAGAGAACCAGAGGGGGCTGTCATATGAGAGGATGGTCAGCAGGTACCATTTGGAGATCCAGGCAGCATTTCCTGCCTTTAACTTTTCCTGGTGAAAATAGAGAATCGTACAGTCCCATTCACCAAGAAGCCAAGTACTGAGCTACAATGGGACAACAGAGATAATAATATGAGTTTTTGTTAAGTTATTGCAACATATACTTTTTTTTATCTTGTTACCCCTTCTCAGCTCCTTCAGGGCTCTTTTTCTACTCCCTTGTGTCTGCTCCAGATGCATTAGATAGTCTCATACTTCCCTCTACCTATCTGTATCACTACTCTCACCAGCTCATATGTTAATTATCTTTTGGGGTATTTGTCTCTAACACAAGACTGACAGCTACCATGATAGAGAAATAAAAAGGATCTATAAGAATACAGCTGGGAAAAGAGCTTAGTTTGCTCAAAGAGTTCAAATAGCTATAGGAAAGAAGCAGAACCGGACATATGAGTAATGGTTCATTATGAGAAGGCAAGAGTGAAGGGCATTCCAGGTAGATTAAAGGCATGGTGTGTTTGTCAGTTCATTAATTACTGTTTGTAAGGTTCTATCATGTGACATTACATGCTAAGAATAGGGAATAGGTTGATTTGAATGGAATGTGGATAGGTGGGGCAGAAGGTAATTGGGGTGAGGTTGGGGATGTGAGCTGTACCATGGGTAAAGAATCTTCTGGAACTGGCTTAAGAGCTTGTTCTTTCCCTGGAGGCTAAGAGAGGTCTCTGGAGGATTTAAGCAGGTAACTGTTGGATTCAAATTTGGTTCTAAATGAGGAAGATTTCGAACAGATATGGAGTGATTCATAGGATATATGGTTAAGTGGAAAACAAAACAAAATGTGTGAAAGACAATCCAGAGATGGATAGGTAGGTAGGTAGGTAGGTAGGTAGATAGATAGCCAGAGATCAGATGTATGTGTATACATGCATGTATTTTCTAACTCTGTCCCTTTCATGGCCTAAAATCAATGACACCCCAGTAGCAATGAGCACAACTAGTGCCCACACCTTGGTTTCAAATATGATTCTTCACTAAAAGAAATCAGGGCTTTGTAGAAATGGCTGATTTCAGGACTAGGACTGAAACATTTTGTAGTCCCAGAAAATAAAGATATGCTCACAGAATGATAGGTCTATGTCTAAAGAACAAAGAACCACAGCAAATGAGCTTTCACTGACCAAATTTGGGGCAATTCAAGAATCAAAACAAATAATGATAGCAATGAATTATAATCCATTGAGTAAAATAAGAATCCATTAATATAAGTAAATATATAAAATTTAAGTACAGTATACATTTATACATATTTTATATAAATATTGTTTATAATCTTATATGTTTATCCTATATCATAAAAGGCTAATATGTAAATGGATCAAATAGCAGAACAACCAGTCACTATGACATGCACTGACCACCAGAGGGCAGATGCTCAATGCAGGAGCTGCCCCCTGGTGGTAAGTGAGCTCCCAGAGGAGGAGTACCGCTCAGCCAGTAGCTGGGCTCATGGCTAGTGAGCACAGCAGTGGTAGCAGGAGCCTCTCCCAACTCCGCAGCAGTGCTAAGGATGTCCAACTGTGCTCACTGTGGGGAGTGAGCCTAAGCCATTAGTCAGACATCCCCTGAGTGCTCCCAGAGTGCAAGAGGTGCAGGCCAGTCTGATGAACCCCCTCTGAGTGCATGAATTTAGTGCACTAGGCCTCTAGTATTTAATATTTTTTATACAATATGTATTTTTTATAGTATAAATTAAAATGTAAAAAAAAAAAACTGATATAAAGAAGTAATGAAGAAAACTCCTCCTCAGCAGAATCCCAACTAATAAATATAGAAGGAACAATGGGATTAGAAACTCACTATCATAATAATAATTAATCTTGTCAAAATCATCAGTGAATGCTAAACTAGTGGAAAAAGTTTGATGAGTAATTACAAAATTACAACAACCTGGAGCAGGATAAGATCAAGTACATAAAGACTGTACCTAACTGCACTCACCTGGTTGTTTAAGTCACATTGCTGTGTTATATTTGCAACAGGATGATAGCAATGATTATTTATTGAGCACCCATGATAAGATAGGCATTGTGCCTAGGTAGGGTTTAGGGGTGGATTTTTTGCATATATTACCTGAGTTAACCATAACAGTAACCCAGTGAAGTTTTTAATTATTATTCCCATTTTTAAGATAAAGAAACCAGGTTCAAGAAACAAAAAAATTGTCTAATGTTAAATAGTTACAGGAATCATGGCCAGGATTCAGATCTCCAACCTTCTGATTTTGAGTGCCATGGGGTTCTCTCATGCAGTGTGTCTCTGGGTCCTCTTAGAGTGCTATGCTTCTGAAAGTACACAGAATATCAGAGAAGCATTCTTACACAAAAGCATTGGACCTCCTTCTTTCTCTTCACCATACCCACTAAATACTTTGCCTCATTTTCCTCAAAGGAGGAGGCATAGCTTCTTTTACATGGTTGTTGTGAGGACTACATTAGATAATAGATGTAAAGCATAGAGCACAGTGAGAAATAAGTGTTCAGCAGCAGTGGTAATACCAGTTGTAATGCTAAATTCCCTGGTATGATGGAAAATGTTTTTAAAGGTTACCCCTCAATTTTGGACTGAAATGAAAATCAGAGGCCAGATCATAAAGAGCTTTGCGTATCATATAAAGAAGATTACACCCAATTCTATAGGCAATAAAAACCACTGAAGAATTTTATTACTGAGAGAGATACTATCTGGTTGGCAATTTAGAGCCAACCAAGGGGAGGAGAGCAAAACCCAAGGCAGGGAGAGCAGCAGGACATTGTTGTCAGAAATCAAGCGAGAGAAGACGAGGGTCTGAGTTAATGGATTGGCTGGTGTGATGTAGAGGAGGGAACACACAGTGGACAGTCACTCTCTGAGATTGGTGCCCAGAATTGGCAGGAAAGAAAGGGGGAGGTGCTCAGGCTGAGCATTAGTTCCTTTCAGGGCACAACCAGAATGCAGAGAGGCAGGTGGGGGTCATGGGAAAGGGCCAATTTGCAATGGCTTGGAATATACAGAGGAGTCCCAGTGACAGCTGGATATTCAGATCAGAGTGAGGAGAGAGTGTAACAGGTCAGAGTGGCATGCCAGGGAGTCACTGAATCTGTGGAGGAGGATGAGAGCCCTAAGGGGAGGGATAGAGAATGAGGAGAGGGCTCAGGATGGGATTCTGGAAACTACCATATGTAATGATGACTAAAGAAAAGGCAGAGGAGACTGAAGAGGAACATTCAGAAAGATAAAAGAAGTTCAAGGTGGTTTTGTGCCATGTCAAGGTCTGCAGAGAGAGCAAATGAAGTAAGGAAGGCCTGCAAGGTGCCTGTTGGATTTGGCAATGAAGTCATTGGAGACCTAGGCAAGAATAGGTACCAAGGAGGAATCCAGTTGGCTGGTGGAGTCAGGAGAGAAATGGAATTTTTAATGAGATAAACTAGAAGTTGGATGCAGGCTTCTCACTCCCTGGTCATGCATTCTCACCTACTGTTGGAGAGCTCTGACTGGTGGAAGTTCTTTACAGAGCCCAAATCTCCCTCCAGTATCTTCCCTCAGCTCTAGTGTAGCCTTCCAGATCCACTCTTCCAGAGAACCATACAAATCTGTCTCCTAATTGGGTGGCTTCCTCCAGCCCCTCTGCCATTCCTCATGTGCCCCAGGCTCCCCAGACCTGCCTGAAGTCCAACTCTCCATGATGGATCCTGTTTTGTTGAAACTGGGCTCATTCTTTATTACTGAGAGAGATGCGATCTGGTTAGTCTTTATCTATCTTCCTATTAGGTTGGTTGGTGGCTTTATCTATCTTCCTATTAGGTTGCTTGGTGGCTTTTCAATATTTTTTTAACCTCAACTGAGAATAAGAAGTATATTTTACATTATGATTAATATACACATGTATATATAACGGAAAGGAGATATACTCTTTGTTTGTTTTTTGTTAATCCTTATCTGAGGATATTTTTTCCTGTTGATTTGTTTAGACAGAGTGAAAGGGAGGAGAGAGAGAGAAACATTAATTGGTTACCTTCCACACAAGCACCCTGACCCAGGGCTGAGGATCGAACCTGCAACCCAGGTTCATGTCCTTGACCAAGAATCGAACCAGCCAGGGCAGAAGATCTAGTCTTATTTTCAACTCCATTTCATTTCATTCCATTCCATTCTCTGCTATTCTGTTACTAAGTGCTGATCTTGGCCCACCACGTTCATTTACAACCAACTACACTGATTTAATGACTGACAGTGGGAGCTAGGGTGCTAAGGAGGGGCTCAGGGAATAAGATGCTAAAGTGTTTGCCAGACTTTATCTCCTCCTCCCTCAGGATCTTCCACACTGGGCCCACAGGCCTACTCTCTAATCACTTCTTTTATGGTTCTGAGAGAAAGAGCTGCTTCCATCACTAGGATGTGAGCCAGGCTTGTGGGGTATTTGCATTTCCAGAGTGACTCATCAGGGGAAGGTGGGCAGCTCTAAGGTGGGATTTAGAGTCAGGGGAGAGAATGGTTCACCTTTCAAATCACTCCACACTACATGAGGCATCCAGCAGCCTGAGGCATTTTCATGCCTAAGGATGTCCTTCATTGTCTCTACTACCTCCTTTCATGGGAGACATTTAAAATTTCTCCAAGTTTAAAAATAAGGCCACCTATTCCTGCAGGCCACCCATCCCCACCTGTCAGACACCTGTCTGAGGCTGTGCTGGTCTTGTCCCCGTGACCTCCTCAGGCTTCCCTGAGGAAACATCCATTTCTTGAGAGCCATCCCCTCCTAAAGTCTTCCAGCAAGAGAAATTTGGGGATTTTTAAATAAGATGCCTTATGTGTTCCAATGCTTTCATTCATAATGCCTTTTCTACTTCTTCTGTCCAGGGAGAGCAAGGGTTTCTGGATTTACCTTGACTGCAGATAGAAGGATGTTCCTGAGGAATAGCAGAGGTCTTCGCTCATCTGCTGGAAGGTACCCCCTGCTGCCATAAGACACTTTGGTCCTTGAGAAGTCTCCCAGAGGGCTTGTCCATCACATACCTGCAATGAGCCAGGCCCTGGGCTGGGCCACGACTTTAACCTGGTGAACAAAACTCCATTACTGGCCTCAAGAGCTCATAATCAGCTTTAAGATGAGTGAAGAACGCTGGGTCTCCCTCACTTCAGAAGAATTTGACCAGCTCCAGAAATATTCAGAATGTGAGTAAATGGATTGAGCCATCTGGGGCGGGACTTCCTCTGAGTTGGGGAGAACATTTCTGGAGAGCAGAGCAGAAAGCCACAGAGAATGAAGTCAAACCTGACAGCTTATATTTTCTTATTAGCACACAATTAGTGTCTAAAAATAAATAAAACAATTATCTTTACACTCCATAAATGATATGTGCTCATAGAAATTTAGAATATGCAGGAGAAAAAAAAAGAGTAAGTTAAAAAAAAATCACAGCTAAACTCGGTAATCATTTTGGACACACTCCTGTGCTCATTGCTTTACATGATGAGTTCTTGACTATACCTTTATTTCAGCCTGAATTTTCCATCTAAAATAATATCATTAAGTATTTCCTCAGATCATTGAAACCTCTTCATAGCATAATTTTGAAGGGTTGTAGGCTGCATGGTTACAATGTTAATCATGTGCTCTAATATACTTGTATTTGGACTCAATTTTTCCCCCCAATAAGATACAGAATTATGATGCATGTCTTTTTCTTGACTTTGTTCTGGAAAAGCCTGGGCTTTCTATTGGGGCTCTTGGTTCCAGGAGTTGCATTGAGGAACAATTGCTGTGCAGCAAAACACAATGGTGTCTACACCCACATTCACACTTAGCACATAGCTGTGCCCTCAGCCCCCCAGACCCTCCCATTCCTGACTGGTAACAGGAATCTCCCCGGGGTTGTGGCAGAACTCCAGCTGACCATTGCATGCTGCACACGTGGTGACCATTGTGATCATCACCCTTGATATCGTGTGGCACCCATGTTCCACCCTTAGTCTTACAGAGCTCCTACCTGCACTGAAGGCCCCACCCCTTTGTATTAATCACCTCTCCCTTCACATTCATTGTCCTGGTTCTTTTGTGAATCACTAGGCCCGTAGCATGATGACCGGCTTACAGACCTTGCCCTGGTCATCCTACAAATGCCTTTTGTCAGCCTGCCCCTCTCCCCTAGGATAGACAGCCCTTGTCCATAGCACTAGTCTGTGAGTCAGAAGGTCCGGCTCAGTGCCAGCACTGGCTCTTGTTGTCTCAGCATGCTGTTGTGCAAAATGAGAGGGTTGGACTAGATGATCTTCCTGTGGTTCCCCCACCTATACCTAACACCCCATATACTCCCAAGGTCAACAGAAGCTCTGAAGGCTAATGGTCAGTCTCTCTCCTAGGACTCTAGAGCCTGTGGCCTCTTGTCTGACCTCAGTGGGTTTAGAGAAACTATGTAATGTAGTAACAATGAGCAAGGCATTGCCCTCCAGGGTAAACTCTGTTCAATTCAGTCTGCTCTATGCCAGGCTCTGTTCCAGGCCCAGGCAGCAAAGTATCAGCACTGTCAGGGTGGAAAAGAAGCACAAAGGGAATGCTGCCCTTGAGGAATCAGAAGCTTATTAGGGAGTCAGGAATGTGCTCCTGTCCCCAGCAGAGAGTAGATTTGAAACAGCAGGCAAACACTGGCACAGATGGCTAAATGTAGGCATAAACGAGAAGGGAATTTAAAGCCAGGGAAATTGATAGGGGACTGTTTGTTAGTTTGCTAGACCACTGTGACAACATACCACAATCTCGATGGCTTAGAACAACAGAAAGTGTCTCACAGTTTTGGAGGCTAGAAGTCCAAAGTCAACGTGTTGGCAGGCTTGGTTCCTTCTGAGGGCTGTGAGAGGGGTCTGCTCCAGACCTGTCTCCTTAGCTGTCTTCTCCCTTTACCTCCTTGCATGGTGTTTTCCCTGTATGCCATCTCAGAATCCAAATTTCCCATTTTACATGAACACATTCACATTGAGCTGGACCCATCCTACTGCAGTATGACCTTATCTTAACTAACTACATCTGCAATGACACTATTCCCAAATAAGGTCACATCCGAGTAGGATTTGCATATAACTTTGAGAAGGTGATACAATTTAACCCATAATAGAGGATTTAGCTGGGTGAACTCTGAAGGAAAGATGTTTTAAATGTGAGTAGTAGATGGTGGGGGAAATAGAAACAATAGAGGCAAAGATAGAGGGAGACAAAGGAAGGGTGCAACAAAACACAGAGGTGGCTACACCCACATTCACATTCAAGAATGGTAAGAACTTCTGAGTTACATGAAGAAGAGGATCAAGCGAGGAGTGGAGGAGAACACAAGAGAGATGGGAGAGCTGGAGGTCTTGGCCCTGCTTGTCAAGTCATGGCCTGTGGACCAAGGTGGCAAAATTTAGAACCATGATTTTGGTGACCATATCCAGGGTAGCCTAGTGAAGGAAGCTGCCAGTTCGTGGACCTCAGACAGTGGCCTCTCGGTGAAATCTAGTCTGAGCTGAGGAATAGAGCTAAGATGATGAATGTGGCCATAAACTAATGCTAATTTGTGGAAAACTGCGGTGGAAGTGTCATAGAAACTTATGGAAATAGCCCTAGCTGGTTTGGCTCAGTGGAGAGAGCATCAGCCTGTAAACTAAAGGATCCTGGACTTGATTCCAGTCAAGGACCCATGCCTGGGCTGTGGGCTCAATTGCAAGAGGCAGCCAATCAATAATTCTCACTTGTAGTTAATGTTTCTCTCTTTCTCTCCCCTCTCCCTTCCACTCTGAAATATCTATACTAATAACAGAAAAAATGCAAGTTAACCATCCCTCTGCTATGCCCACCAGCCAATCAGAGTGATTATGCAAATTAACTCAACTAAATGGTGGCCTCCACGGAGCTGGAGTGAACAGGAGGCTTGGGTTGCGCCAGGCAATGGAGGAAGCCAAGCTTCCCATCTGCCTTGGCCTACCCTGGCCTCTGCTCAAGGTTACAAAGTTTCAATTATAGAAGATAAATAAATCACAACAAATATGGTGGTGGCCATGGAGCTAGAACCAGCTGGAGGCTTGGGTTGCCCCCAATGATGGAGGAAGTCCCGCTTTCCACTCACCCTGGCCTACCCTGGTGTCCACTCAAGGCTACAAAGTTTCAATTATAGAGATAAATAAATCCCAGATACCTGCTTTCAGCCAGCCCTGGCCTATGCTTGGGTCACCAGAGGGGTGTGGCCAGCCTGCAAATCACCACAGGCCCCTCACCCAGGCTGCCCCACACCTCAAGTGAACCCCCACCCTGATCTGGGATACCCTTCAGAACAAACCAGCCAGTCCTCACCCATACACCAGGCCTCTATCCTATCTAATAAAAGAATAATATGCAAACTGTCACTCCGGCACACAAAATGGCTGTCCCCACATGGTCAAAGATGGCTACCCCTATGTGTACACAAGATGGCTGCCACAAGATGGCCAGCAGGAGAGGACAGTTGGGAGGGACCAGGTCTGCAAGGGAGAGAGCAGTTATGGGTGATCAAGCCTGCAGGAGAGTGTAGTTAGGAGTGACCAGTTCAGCAGAGGAGAGAAGTTGGGAGTGACCAGGCCTGCAGAGAAGGGCAGTTGCAGGGAACCCAGGCCTGGAGGGGAGGGCAGTTCTGGGGGACCAGGCCTGCAAGGCAGAGCAGTTAGTGGCAATGAAGCTAACAGGAGAGGGAAGTTAGGGGTTACCAGGCCTGCAAGGGAGAACAGTTGGGGGGGACCAGGCCTGCAGAGGAGGACAGTTGGGGGGGGACTGGACTAGCAGGACAGAGCA
>PVJN01025709.1:0-19642 GCA_004026805.1 Lasiurus borealis | reverse complement strand
AGGGAAAATCAGGAAGGCAGGCAGCAAGCAGTTGGGAGCCAGTAGTCCCAGATTGTGAGAGCAATGTCCGACTGACTCTAAACAGGCAGTTGGACATCCCTCAAGGGGTCTCAGATTGGAGAGGATGCAGGCTGGGCTGAGGGACAAGCCCATCCCCCCTCCCCTCCCCCCCCTCCGTGCATGAATTTCATGCACCAGGACTCTAGTGTAAATATATATATTTATACTTATGAAACTGAAGTGTGTGTTTCACACACACACACACACACACACACACACACAGACTATGAAACTGAAGGAAGCCAGCAAAGATATCTTGAAGCCTGTGAATCTGTGTAAATGGCAACATTAGGATTCAGGGCTGTTGAGATGGTTTGGGAATGTTGATTTTAAGATGATTATGATGATATGTCCACTTCTGCATTCCTATGTGCCAGCCTCCAGGGAGCCAGCAATGAATGAGACACAATCCTGCTGTAAAGAGCTCCCAGCCCAGTGGGGAAAGACAGACAGGACTTAAACAACGATGCTCAGTATGACAAGTGCCAGTGAGTGGGGAGCACAAAGAAAGAGACCTAGTCCAGCCTGGGGGGAGATTTCCAGACTCCAGAAACACTAGTAGGATGGAGGACAAGAAAGACATTCTAGGCAGAGGACATGGCTTGGGCAAGACAGGAACGTGAGACAGGAAGGTGAAACCAGGTAACTTCAAGAACTGCAAGAAGAAAAAAAAGAGAACTGCAAGCAATTGCCAGGCTGGGAACTTTGAGCTCATGTTGGTGGGTAGCATGGTGGAAGTTGGGCAAGAAGTGGAAAGGTAAATAAGACCCCATCCTGGGGGCTGCAGCTTTCTAAGTGGAACATCCTGTGGGCCTCAGGAAGGTAGGTGGTGGGCTTGGGTGGAAATGAGGGTTAGGCTATAGCTCTGACTTGGGAATCCTTGTGAAAGACGGCAGGAAAGAAAAAAAAATAGGAATAAAGGCCCTTCTGAGAGCAAGAATGTGAGGAGCGAAATGAGAAAACCCAGCAAGAAAAATTAGTGAGTGAACCATACTGTTCGAGGCAGCTAAAGGACAAAGGGGGTCCAAAGGTGACAAAGCTATCAAAGAGGCAAGGTGTGCAAAGAGATCAGAGTATCTGGTATGAAATGCCTCCTTTGTGGTTCTGGTCTTTCAACCATCAAACTTTATCTTTCTCAGACCCTTCCTCATTTTTTCCTAGAACTGGGTGAGGTGCTCTGGCACTATTGTTCTAACAGGAGAAGGAAAAAAAAGATTTAGTTCTTGGAAAATGGTTGATCCTCAGAGGACACACTGAAAAAGGCACTTATACCAATTTTAGACACATTCTGGTATTCAGTCAGATTGCATTGCTATAGCAACTGCTCTTCCATAACCACTTACACAAGAGCTTTACAATAGCAGAGTGACTGAAGTGGATAGCCTGAGAATTAGTAACTTTCCCCAGCAGGGTTTCCAGGTGGGAAAGCCCAAGAATTTGAAGGCAAAATGCCTTATTGTGTTCTGTTTATGTAGCATAAACCCTATATCTTATTTGGTGGCCTGTTATCACAGGAGAAGCCATGTGAAAACTGCCCTTGGAAACATATGTATTTATTTTATATATCCAATTACATACGTATACACATATATAATATATGTACTAGATGCCTAGTGCATGAAATTCATGCACTGGGAGGGAGGTGTCCCTCAGCCCAGCCTGCACTCTCTTCAATCTGGTACCCTTCGGGAGATGTCCGACTGCCAGTTTAGACCCAATCCCTGTGGCAGTCGGACATCCCTCTCACAATCTGGGACCACTGGCTCTTAACTGCTTGCCTGCCTGCCTGCCTGATTGCTCCTTAATCACTTCTGCCTGCCAGTCTGATCACCCCCTAACCACTACTCTGTCAGCCTGATCTACACCTAACTGCTCCCCCACCAGCCTGATCGCCCCCATCTGTCCTCCCCTGCTGGCCTGATCACCCACAACTGCCCACCCCTACCAGCCATCTTGTGGCAGCCATCTTGTGATGACATGGGCACAACCATCTTGTGATCACACAAGGGTGGCCATCTTGTGTGCAAAGGTGTGATGGTCAATTTGCATATTACCTCTTTATTATGTAGGATATCCATATATACAGTTGGCAGGAAGCTTAATGTGAATCAGTAGTGTAAAATACTTATCAGAAAAGATAATGTAATATTAAGACATTTTTTGTTATAAAATAAAAACAAGCATAAAGTTTAAAAAGCCAGAAGATGAAATTTAAAGATACTCACAATTCCATCTCTCAGTGGTAACCACTAATATTATATTAAAAACTAAAGGCCTGGTGCACCAAATTAATGCACAAGGAAAGGGGGTCCCCTCAGCCGAGCTGAACCCTCTCCAATTCAGGACCCCTGGGGGGATGTCCCACTGCTAATTTAAATGGGCAGATGGACATCCCTCTCATAATTTGGGCTGCTGGCTCCTAACTGCTCACCTTCCTGCCTGCTTGATTGCTTCTAACTTCCCCCTCTGCCAGCCTGATCACCCCTAACTGCCTCTGCCTGCCAGCCTGATCACTTCTAACTGGGCCCCCATTGGCCTGGTCGCCCCCAATTGTCCCCCTGCTGGCCTGGTTGCCCCTCACTGTTCCCCCTGTCGGCCTGGTCATATCATGCAGCCTGCTGGTTAGTCATTTGGTGGTCCCTTGCTAACCTCCCTGCTGACCTGGTCACCCCACACAACCTACTGGTCAGTCGTTTGGTCATCCTTAAATCCCCTGCTGGCCTTGTTGCCCCACACAGCCTGCTGTTTGGTTGTTACTATGAGGGTGTCATGACTAATTTGCATAGTGCCTGTTATTAGTATAGATGCCCAGCTGGTGTGGCTCAGTGGTGGAGCATCAACCTATGAACCAGGAAGTCACAGTTCAATTCCCAATCAGAGCACATGCCTGGGTTGCAGGCTCCTTCCCAGTGTACGGGCATGAAGGAGACAACAGATCAATGATACTCTCATTATTGATATTTCTATCTCTCTTGTCCTCTCCCTTCCTCTCTGAAATCAATAAAAATATATTTTTAAAAAGTATATACAGATGTCTCAAAAATGTATACATACTTTAACAGCTGATAGCTCAGTTTTGAAAATGAAGTGTATTTTAATAAACACTGCCTTTATAATTATTCAAAGTGTGATATATACATTTTGGGGGGAGTATCCTAAATATTAGGCTATTTGCTATTCTCTTCACCCTAACAATATGTTTAAAGTATCTATTGATGCATCAAAACAATTTCAAAACTTGGTGCATTAAAGCAACTGTTTTGTTTTTCCCCATGATTCTGTGGCTCAGGAGTTTGCACAGGACACAGCAGGGGTGATTAGTTCCTGTTCTACACCATTTGGGGCTTTGAGTAGGATGCCTCATATGATACAGCATGACTTATTCCTCACATTCTGATGCCTCAAAAGGGGCTTCTTTCTGTAAGAACTTTGTTATCTCCCAAGTCCTCTCTATGTTGGCCTCTCTTCCCTGGACATTTTACATGTGGTTTGGGCTCCAAGAGCATAAAAGCCGCAGCTGCCAGGCTTTTTTGACACCTGGTCTCAAAGGGACCTGGGTGGAAATGAGGATTAGGCTATAGCTCTGACTTGGGAATCCTTGTCTAGCGAAAGCAGGAAAGAAAAAAAAAAATAGGAAGGAAAACCTTTCAGAGAGCAAGAACGTGAAGAGAGAAAGGAATTCTCTCCACATTCCATTGGTCAAAGCAGTCCCAAGCCTGGCCCAGATCCAATGCCATAAAGGAATGGACTCCACATTCTCTGGGAGAGTGACTCACACAGGGAGGGGAAGATTGATGACAGCCATCTTCGGAGACCAGCTAGCACTCAATATAATACTCATGGGTCCCAGTATCATGCACCACTTTTCTGAAGCATTGTTTTTAATGGTTGCAGAGATTTCTTTTGAATACATATACATTTTATTTAAACAAATCACTGATCATGATCTTAAAATCCTATGTAATAAAAGACTAATATGCAAATTGTCTCCTGGACCGGGAGTTCAACCTGGAGTTCGACCAGTGACCAGGGGGCAGAACCAGCCCACCAACCGCCCAAAGCCCCTCCAGACAGCTACCTGGCCGATCAGACCCCACCCATGCACAAATTCTTGCACCAGGCCTCTAGTGTATTAATAGACTCAGTGTCTAGTAAAGTGAACTGATATCCACATTCTCTCCTGATCTCTCAAGAGAACTGAATTTACCTCTGGGCATCAGGGTTCACCATAAATACAGACAAACTGGAACTTGTTTGAGAAGTGCCACCAGAACAGTGAGGGGCCTCCCAGCCTGAAGTGGCTAAAAGTACTATGCATAAGTAAAGTTCTTACAGAATCAAGGAAAGGTGTGTTAAAATAGATACAGTACTATTGCAGGGAGGGAGTGTTAAGCTAATTTGAAATGCTTTCAAGAAGTAGCCCTAGACTAATGAGATGAAATCATTGAAATAAAGATTTTAAAGTAAGGAATACACTCATTCTTAGTGGTCAAACCTGCCCCAAGAGGAAACACAATTGACTTAAAAGCAACTGAGTTTCCCTTCCCTAGAACTATCTGGGAATAGTTGGCTTAGACACTGCAGGGGAGATTAGAACATCAAATGTCTGGTTGTTTAAATGACCTTCATTAGCCCTTCCAATATGTAGTTTCTATGTTTAAACAGCTTTCTTTCAACCTCAGGGGACATGAGCATGTGGGGATTCCTCCTACTGACCCCTTCCCCTAACAGCATCAGAAATATAATTGGCTTACTGTTCTAATCCTGATATTTGGGTGGAGGGGAGTTTTCATCAGTTTTTTTTTTCAATTATTTTTTTTTAAGAAAGAAACTACCAACTTATTCAAAACAGGAAAAAATGATAAAGTATCAGTTTTGAGTTTTAATTCTCTAAGAAATTAAAGCAAGTATTTCTTAAATAAGCTAGTGGTTGCTTGATTTTGTAGACCTTTTAAAGCTTGGAGACATCTTAGCCATCATTAAATCCAACTCCGGTCCATTATACAAATGAGAACACTAAGTCCAGAAGTCCCCAGTGACTTGCCCAAGGTTACCTAGAAGGTCAGCGTCAGAATAAGAATTAGAACCAAAGTTCTCAATCCCATGTCAGATGCAATTTACTTCAATTTAATTCTAGCAAATTAAACAGAATTGTATCCATTGGAGCCTAACCTCAACCATACATTGGTTAATATAGATATCAATTCAATTACAATAGGACAAATTTTAAAAATACATTTAAAGAGAATGAATGAATCAGTACATTGTGCTATTCAGAAATGTATTTCATTCAACTCATATCAAGGCAAGGCAAAGTATCTGACTTTTAGATGTAATTTAAACTCAAAATTCAAACCTGTCAGTGTGAATATGAGAGCCAGAGAACATGTTTAGAAGAACAATGTGAAACTTTAGGTGAGCTTCTCTGAAACCTTCCTATTTAATTGGCCATGTCCACTTGCTTCCATCTTGGAAGGGATAACCACTGTCATTCTCACCCACATCTTTTTCACACAATTGACTCTCTTTATTAGTAGTGACTTGGACTCTGCCCACAAGCAGTCACAGAATCTATGGTTAGGGGAAGACTTCTATAGACAATGGTTGTAAAATGTGAATGTGTGTGATCTTCTGGAAATCTAGTTAAAATGCAGATTCTGAATCAGCAGGTCTGGGGTAGTTCTTAGATTCTGCATTTCTTTTTTTTTTTTTCTTCCTTGATTTTAGAATGGAAGGGAGGGGGAGAAAGAGATAGAACATCAATGATGAAAGAGAATCATTGATCGGCTGTCTCCTGCACACACACCCCCCCCCCACCCCAACTGATGATTGAGCCTACATCCCAGACACATGCCCTGACTAGAAATCCAACCATGACCTCCTGGTTCATAGGTCAGCACTCAATCACTAAGCAACACTGGCCAGGCAGATTCTGCATTTCTAACAAGTTCCCAGGCCATGCTGATGCTGGTGATCCAAGCATCATAATTTTAGTTTCAAGAGAGTACAAGTTGTCTGATCCATTCCTCCACATTCACCTGAAATATGATTGACGAGGCCAAATTATTTGGAGAAAAGAGGAAATTTTACTTACACAAGTAAGCCATACCAGTCATTCAGATAATTTATGATGAATCAGAAAATTTTAGTATTCTAAAGAGAGTTTTCTTATTTCAACCAAAATTCCCTCTGCTGCAATGTAAAGCCTTTTTCTTTTATTCTATATACCAGAGGCCCAATGCACAAAATTGGTGCAAGTGTAAGCCTTCCTTCCTCCGGCTGCCTGCACTGGCTTTCCTCTGGCACTTGAGGCCCCAGCTTCCCTCTGTCACTCAGAACCTGGGCTTCCCTTACAGCCCCAGCTTCATCTGAAAGGATGTCCGGTCTAATTAGCATATTACACTTATATTATTTTAGATAATACTGTGGCAGAGCCATCACTTTGACAGGTTTCCCCCAGTTGTTAGCTTGGTGGGTCTCAATAGTCCTCAGTCTTCAACTACAATGGGAGGCTATGAACACTTCTAATGTCCTTCCCACATTCCGGACAATCCTGCACCCTTGGACTGTTTAATCATGATCTGTAGGCATCGAACTCAGGCATTAGTGGTGTCTAAAGCTCCTCACATGATTCTAACATGCAGCCAAGGTTGACAACCACTGGTCTACCTTTTCTCCCTAGGCCCCTGGGAATATAGGACAAACCCAAACCCTTTTTCAGCCCTCATTTATTTCACAAATCTTTATGGAGCATCAATGTTATGCCAGGCAATGGGCTACATGCTGGGGATAGGCAGTGAACGGGAAAAGAAGTGTAACTGGGAGGTGTCCATGGGCTTATGAAACTGGACCTTCTTGTACATGCTTCCACATTCTGCCCTGAGCCATTCGTCCTGGATAAAAAGGTGGGCCTGTGGATGCAATGCCCTTGGCCCTGGTGTTTGTCTTTCCAGGACTCCTGGAAAAATTCATTCTTGCTTTTGTGCATCTCACTCTGTTCTTGACTCCATGGAGTACTTAGAAAACTTATACCTCTCAGCCTTCACCAGAAGAAGGAAAATCTTATTGTTTGTTCGTTTTTTCTCATGAACCAACTTGCTCCTGTGTCTTTCTCTCCATGGGTGCAGAGTCATTTATGGTCTTCTCAATCTGTAGAATATGTTCCTCTAGCCTTCTCATCTTGTTTGCTTGTTTGTTTTGTTGACTTTTTTTGTGGTCTGACAGGCAAGCTTTTCTAGTCAGCTACAGATATACAGGAATGTTGCTTAAGGCCTCATCAAAAGTGAGGTCCATGGACCTACATATTTGATGTCATCTAGGATCTTATTTGAAATGCAGAATCTCAGGCCTGGACCCAGACCTACTGAATCAGAATCTGCATTAAACCTGATCCCCAGGCAATTCATATTCATGTTACAGTTTGAGTTGCTTTTAGGGAATTTTGAGCAGTTACCATGTACCTTAGAATTTCACTCTCATCTGTGGGTTTTCAGATTCACTTTTGAAAATGATGATTTATAGTTACTTCAAAGGTTAATGGTCTGAGTAGGGCTCAGATGCTCAGTGTTCTTAGTTGGAAAACGATCCATAAACTTTGGGTTCTGGTGTAGGCAGCACATAAACTATACATACTGAAGTTTCTAGTTATCTGCTTGTTCAGATAGAGGGCATCTCTGTCTGATATAATGGTAGCAGCAAAGGTGCCTGTGACAAGGGCCATATTTTCTCCTTAGAAGGTTTTGAATTTGCTCAAACACTAGGAACAAGTGCTTGGTTAAGGTCCCAGAATTCTTGGCACATAAAGCATAAAGAGGCAGTTTTAGATTGAAACTTCCTTGGGTATTTGTTATCACCAGTGACCTTAATCACAGAGAACCTTAAATCCCTGATTTGGGATAAAACTGCATGTTAGTGGTCCTGCAGTTTGGGCTAATGCAAAACGTACCCCTATTTTGCAAAATATTTGAATAAGTTGACTAGTTGGGTGGGGTTCTTCAGTGTTGTCCATTTAAACAACAGGGAATATCTGCCAAGCATGGTGACTTTAGATTTATCAGAGTGATAGATTTGCTTTCCTTTTGTAGGAATTATCCAATATGTTCAGCTACTTAAGTTATTCTTTATATCTCACAATAAAATCCCATCATGGCACAATGTTTCTCAACCTTGAGTGTAAATTGGAACCCAAAGTGTGCTTTCAAATGTACTAATTCTTGGGTCCCCCAAAAGATGCTGCCTTCATTGGTCTGGGTGAGACCTCAGTTTCAATGTGTTATAGAACTTGGTTGATTTTAAGTTGCAGCCAGGTTTGAAAGCCACTGTCACAGGGGAGGGCCTTATTTTCTGATTTACCAGTGTTATGTATCCAATGAATCTAATACCTGTGTCTCATTATTAGATACTAGAGGCCTGGTGCACAAAATTCATGCACTAGGGGGGGTCCCTCAGCTCAGCCTGTGCCCTCTCACAGTCCAAGAGCCCTTGTGGGGAGCAGGCCTAAGCCATCAGTTGAACATCCTTAGCACTGCTGCAGAGGTGGTAGAGGCTCCCACCACCACCACTGTGCTCGCCAGCCGTGAGCCGGGCTTCTGGTTGAGTGGTGCTCCCACTGTAGGAGCACACTGACCACCATAGGGCAGCTCCTGCATTGAGCATCTGCCCCCTGGTGATCAGTGCATGTCATAGCTACTGGTCATTTGCTGTTTGGTCAATTTGCATATTAGCCTTTTATTATATAGGATGTTATAAATCCCAGTCACCCACTCACTAGTTGTGCACCCTTGGAAGAGTCATTTAAAGTCCACAAGCCTCAGTTTCTTCTTCTCTAAAATAGGGATAGTTATTACATTAGAGGATCATTGTGGAGATTTAAATAAAATATATAAGGAGACCAGTGCAATGTCTAGTACTCAAAAAATAGGAATTGTTGCTAAGGATGGTGGACATGGCCCTGCTTTGCACATTTAGAAATGGAGCTTGATCACCTCTGAGTCTGGTGGTGGTGCTACTATACAGGCTTTGAATGGGAGTTCTTACTGAGCTTGTGCTACTGGGCCCACAGGTGGTGCCTGAAGAAGCCCCTGATTGTTTCTAACTGTGGTAAGATGAAACAGGATAGAGCAGTACCCACACTATTCCTCCAGAGAGAAAAACCCAGTCCAGAAATCTGTTAAGAAAAAAACTGTGATAAAATATCCAGAGACATACAAGAGAAAGTAACAGGCATCATATTTGAGAATTATATTGCTTCTCTTTTTTAGAATTTTTATTTCTTGATTTGAGAGAGAAACAGAGAGAGAAGAAAGATTTGTTGTTCCACTCATTTATGCATTCATTGGTTGATTCTTGTATGTGTCCTGCCCAGAGATCAAACCCACAACCTTGGCATATTGGGAGGACAATCTAATCACTGAGCTATCCCACTAGTGCAATTGTTTCTATTTTTTAAAGGGAAAGGCATTGCTGCTATAAACTCATAAAACAAGTCAAAGTAAATATGGGATGAGAATGAACTTTCAGGGAAATTAAGGAGCCAGCAATATTTTGCATTATTTTGCTTTTTTTTTGCTAGTAATTATAAATTACTAATTATTTTGCTAGTAATTACAAAATTAAAAATAATATTTCTTTATTCCTTTTAAACCTGCTTATTTGAATATGAACATATGATGAATATATGTGTGTATAATGTGTATATATGTGTAAACATATATACATGTATATGTGAGGCATGTATATATACAGTTTATATATAGTACATGTACACATATAAGTATCTTATATGTATAGATAAATATTTGTATATATATATATATATACACATATAAAAATCTACATATAGGTATGTAGATTTAAATGTACTTCATACATTTAAATATAAATCAGAATTAGATCAATAGCACTTAGAACCAAAGGATTTCTGCTGGGATGAACTGTGGGATTCTCAAAATGTGACAATAATCAAGAGTATACATTCAAGTAAAATTACTTTCTTATCCTCAATCAAAATACTATCTCTATACTACTCTCACACCAAGAGGACTCATGCTCCAAAATTTACTGTTATTAATTTGTCCACTCTGGCTGAGCTGAAAATCTGCCACAAAAATATAGGGGTTTTAAAAAATAATTAAGCTTCTCATAACATAGTGGCCTTTAGGAAACAGAGTTATATTATTCCACTACTCAAAAAAATTTTAACAGTTTTAAATCAATGTTCTTAACTTGGCATTCAAATCTGGCCCCCACAAATCTGTCCTGAAACTACTCTCTGGTTTTAACTTTTCCTAAGTATCCTGTGATGCCCATTTCCATGTTTTTATACCCTGTCCCTTCTATAAATACCTTTTCCACCTTATGTCCACCTGTCAAAACCTGTGCATTTTTTACACCCCAGCTCAAATGACACTTTCTTCAAAGGGTATCCCCAGTCTTCATTCCAAACACCACTAGCATCCTACTTTGACCTCTTCCCCACTCATTTTACCTCTTCTTCTGCATGCTTCTTAGAGCTTCATATTATTGCTAATGCATCAATTACACTTTTCCTTATGTTAGCAAATGTTTGGGAAGCAATATTTACTTAAGGGAAAGTAATATAGACTTTTGAGCCAGACTAGACCGAAATTAAAACCCTGATTCTTAGACAAGTGACTTAATTTTTCTGAATTTCAGCTTCTTCATTGGTAAATTGAGAAAATATTACCAAATTTGTATTGATTGGTAGGGGATAGCATATGATAATATGCAATAAAGGTCTCCAATAAGTAAAAGCTATTATTACCAAAGTGGTTCAGATCATCTCCCTGACTAATTCATCAACAGTACCTTACAGTATCTTATTCTCCAAAGTGTTTTCTGGATTGAATGGAAGCAGTCCAAACCAATGGCATCTGCTGCCTGGATCTCACTGAGCTATTAGTGTTTCAACATCTGTTTTGACTTTCAGAAAGAATGTCCATTTTTAGGCATCAGCAGCACTTTCCTGTGGCATTTCAATGTGTTTCAATCTTGAAATGATTATAACTTGTGCTTGATTAAATCCAAATCAGCAATGCCATGGAGAACAGCCCAGCCCACGAGCATGTCTACTTTACGTAGGCCTAAGAGAGCATAGCCCTCTATACAAAGAGCCTGAATACCAAGGAACACGGTGTCAGCTTCTAATGACATTGCCCTTTGCTCAGATGTCTAAATAGTGGCAGCAATAGCTTAAAAGGCTCTTAACTATCCAGAATACTGCAAAAACAGGGAGAGCAGAGGAAACCTGGTTTTCTTCAATATCTAGAGTGTCGGTAACTATACCGATGCACTCAGAATGTATTTGTAATAACAATTATAGACTCTATTTTATTGACTTCTAATTTCTTTGTAAACCTTTCCACCAAAAGAATCCACCCTTTTCTCCAGTAGGTTCTGATTTATTTCCTATGGAAAGCAGAATTTTCTAAGCCACTATTTTTTCATAAATCCTGAGTCCCCATTTCAGCACCAAGGACAGAGTATCACAGGGTTTAAGGTCCACTCCTAATTATAAAAAAATTAACAAAAATTTAAATGTTTTAAAATTTTTGTTCAAATGTTTTTGGTATGATATACAAAGACTCACTAGGCTATCACAGTTCTCACTGTATAACTAAGGCAGGATATGGGTAAGATAGACAAGTTAATAATGATTATAACACTACATGACAAGTGCTATTACAGAGTTATGTACAAGTCACATGAGAACCAGGAGAGGGAATAATTAATTGATTGGTAAAGAAATGCTTTACAAAGGAGCTGATATTTGAGCGTGGCTCTGAGAATTGAGTGAACTTTGCAATACAGGGAAGAAATACCATGAAGAGTACACAGTTTATTCAAGGATTTCTGGATAAATATTCAAGGATTGGTTTGGTGTGGCTGAAAAGTGGCAAGCTAAAGTTAGAATTAAGAAATAGACTATGTTACCACATACTTATATATTAAGATAAGAGGACTATGCTTTATCCTAGAAAAACTGGGAACCACTGAAAGGTTTTTGAGCAGGGAAATAGCCTGATTAGACTTGTGTTTTAGTAAAATAGTTCATAGAGCAGGAAAGAGTATATATTGAAGAAAAAAAGAAATGAAAGGGCAGGAGGGTGGGGTGACATTTGTGTGTATGGTCCTGGAAATGAGGGGATGCCCCATCATAACCAAGGTTAGCCAGGGAGAATTTACTTGGCCCATCTCCCACCAGCTGTTCACCAGTGTTTCACATATGGACTTTGTTTCTTCAGATTCTTCCAAGAAGATAAAGGATGTCTTGGCTGAATTTAATGAGAGTGGAAACCTCAAAGAATATGACTCACATGAGGTAAGAAAATTTCCATTTCAAGCCTTTAAAAACTCCATAATCCAGCTTTCTATAATTTGTTCTACTCTTGGAAGTTTAGCTCATGTTGAAGAACTTGTTTCTCAACATATTTTTTTCTGTCTCAAGTGAGTTATTGGTGTTACCTGGAATTATTCAATTCCCAAGTCCATTCACCTTCTCATTGTCCTATAAACCACATCATACCTTCTCTCTTCTCCAATCTCTTACTCTTTATTCCTCTTCATGAAGAGCACACAGTTTATTCAGGGATTTCTGGAAATTTGGTTTGGTATGGCTAAAAGTGGCAAGCTAAGGTTAGAATTAATAAGTAGACTAGATTACCACATAGTTTTATATTAAAATAAGGTGATTATGCTTTATCCCAGAAAAAACTGAGAGCCGCTGTGTTTTCTGGTTTATGAAAAAATGCAAACAGCCCTAGCTGGTTTGGCTCAGTGGATAGAGTGTCCACTTATGGACTAAAGGGTCCTGGGTTCACTTCTAGGCAAGGGCACATTCCCAGGTTGAGGGCTCGATTCCCAGTAGGGGACATGCAGGAGGAGCAGATCAATGATTCTCTCATCATTGATATTTCTATCTTTCTCTCTCTTTCTCCCTTCCTCTCAGAAATGGAAGCAGTCAGAAGAGATCTGCCATAAGATCTCTACTCATCTATATACCTTTTCTCCTGTAACAAGAGATGAAATCTAAATGCTGTTAATTCTACCCCTGTATGGTGCACTCAATCCTATCCTCTTTTGATCTATTGACAGGCATTGCTTCAGCAACTCTATCTATTTATCTTCTATCTATGTTCTATCTGTTTCTATCTCTATCTCCTTCACATCAGTCTCCTATATATTTTATTTTTCTCAAAAATATATTTCTCCTATATGAAAAAATGTTCTTCAGATTCCATTCTCCCTCTACCTACTATCTCATTTCCTTCCTGTCCTTTATAGGAAATCATTTACTGTGCAAAAAATTTGTCTGTACTCATTGCCTTCAATTTCTTTTCTTCCCACATTCTTGAAAGCTTTGTAATCAGCCTGTAGTCCCTACTCCCCCTCTAAAACCACTAGCCTACAAAGCCAAGGATGTCTATGTGGCTAAACTCAATTGTTACTTTACTCAACAGAATTGGTTGAGTAAAGTATATTTGGACATGGGCGGCCAAATTCTCTTCCATTTTCTTCACTTGGTTTTCAGGATACCACAGTTTCCTAGTTTTCCTCCTGGTTTAAAAATCAAATAAGTACCAGATGAATCTATGAAGAATTCTTTCTAGGTCTGTGAAATATGTCGTTGGTATTTTAAGGGGTAGTGAGTATTTCAAACTTAATATGCATTAAACTAAGCTCCTTGATCTTCTTCTGTAAAACCTATTTTCCCAGCAGTCTTCCCATTTCAGTAAATGGCAATTCCATTTTCCAAGTTATTCAGCTTAAAACTATGAAGTCATCATTGACTTTTCTTTTTCTCACATCCCACATTCAATTGGCCAGCAAACCGTGGCACTTCTACATTTAAAATATACCCAAAATTTAGCCACATCTCACCACTAGCAGTGCTCTCACCCTGGCCTGAGTCATCACCATATTCTGCCCAGATTATTGCAATAGTCTCCTAACTGGGCTCCCTGTTTCTGCTCTTGACTTTTAAAGTCTATTCTTCACACACATCCTGAGTAATAACTAAAACTTAAGTCAGATCATGTCACGGCTCTGCTCAACAATCTCCCATGACCCTCCCCGCCCCACACTGCTACTCAGAATAAAAGTCAAGGTCACCACAATTTGCAGCTCCTTCTATGCTATGACCCCATCTCTTGCTACCTCCTCTCCTCATTCCTTTCTAGCCATATTAGCCTCCTTCATGCTGTCACATAAGCCAAGGCTGTCCTAACCTTAGTACCCTTGCACTTGCTTTTGCTCTTCCTAGAATGCTCCTTCCCCAGATAAAGACATTATTCATTTTATCACTTCAAGTCATTTTCTTAGTGAATATCACCTTCTCTATCTCCTTGCTCTGCCTCTTTTTCTTCCTTAGTACTTCTCACCATCTGGCCCACTATCTAACTCACTTATTTGTCTACCTCTGTATAGACACTTATTTGTTCACTGCAGTGTTTCAGGGGCCCAGAAGAGTATTCAGCACATAGCAGACACTCAGCAAAAGTTTGTTGAATGAATGTAAGGCCTCTCCCACTTTCAAATTCAACTCACCTAACGTTTCTTGAACATCCAGGCACTGTAGAACATATAAAGATGAAAAAGCAGTTTCTCTATTCTGGAACTTACTTCCTACTGACAGGGTCAAGTTTAAGAGCCATGACCCTGGACTCACACAGGGTTTATGTTAGACCCCTACCTCTGCTGCCAATCAGCAATGTGGCCTTGAATAGTATTTTACCTCTTTGAGTCTCAGTGTTTCATCTGTGACCTGAAGATAACAATAACAACGAAAAGGACCTTGAAGTTTGCAGATAGTAGATTAAATGTTTGCAAAGTGTCTAAAGTTTCGACAGGACACTTAAAAATGTTACCCATCACTATTCCCCTTCTATCCCAGTTCCCCAGAATGTTTTCAACTCAATTCCTTCTTCCCTGTTCCTGGTTCCTGTTTTATGAGGGTCAGTTGCAGAAAAGTGACCAATCAGGCAAACTTCAGGAAAGGCTGGCCACTTACTCATATTGTCACCCTTTCAACAAACTTTGAGTCAACATTTCTGCTAAGCACTGAGCAGGAATCCATAGAGCCCATGCTCTCCAGGTACATCTGGGAGGGGTGTTGGATAAAATGCACCCGTCATCAAGAGAAGAAAGCCAGAAGAAGGTTGCTGGAACTGAAGCAAGACTGAGTATGCATCATTTCAAAAGACATTCCTGAAGAGAAGCCATGCAGGGAAGATGGCAGAGCCAACAAAGAACTCTCAGCCGCCCTCCTCCCCCACTCCCAGCCCAACTCCAAAAACATGGGGAACAAAGCCTGGCGGGGGCTGCTAATCATCCTGTCCACCCTGAAGCTGACAAGTGGGAGGGGAACAATTTGCTCAAGGCCACCCAGGATGTGAAGGCCACAGGAACTTTCAGAAACAAGGAGCAGCAGCTCAGCTGTTATGAGCACTCTGCCGCCCCCACTGCCATCCTGCTGGCCCCCACTCTTTGTATGTGCAGTACTGCTGTGTTCCACGGGAGCTCTGTCACTCTGATTTCATTCCCTTTCACAGTGTGGCCTACTTCTAATAGGTATAATGTCCTGGCATGGGGTTGGGAAAACAACAGGGTTTAATTTCTCTTAAGCTTGATGGCTTACTGCTGCTAAAATGTCTCCATGAGAAACAAGCTGTCGGGAGGGTCAGGTGACTAGCAGAGCGAGTTGGGGAATAAAAGTCTGCAGAGTGGCAGGGCCTCACCTGGTCATGCACAGCGTGCCCTAGCCCATCAGCATCATATAGTTCTGTGCTGAAGACAGTCAGGAAGTGGACAAGAGCATCAAAACAAAAGGGACCAGATGGCTCGGTGGCATTGTGACCTGAAACTGATACACACCTATACACAAATCAGTTTTGACACCGCTTTATGACTTTGGCAAGTTATTTATGTTTCAGAATTTTTTTTCATCCACTAACTGCAATAACAGTCCCACCTCCCATTATTGTTATTGAGCTTAAAGAAGACTATGCATGTAAAGTGCGCCATGCATGGTAAACTCTCCATCTTGCTCCCCTCCCTTCTTAACCAGTGTAAGAATGAACACACACTCTCCTTACACAGGTTGCAGCAGCAATTGCCCAGCATTTGGATCAGACCTTAGATGAAAGTTGCAGGAATTTTTTTGGTGGGGTGGGTAACAGGCTTGAACAATGTCAGATGCTATGATACTACTCCAGGGCTCCGAGAATTGCCAGTGTGCTTCATAGCAATGAATTATTTGGTTTGGACGTAGTTCCTAGCCACTCCCTACCCATCAGAGATATTTACTAACAGCTACTCTGAATCTGGCCTGTGCTCATGAAGATCCTATTCTCTCATAATCCACGTATCATTTTGACAATGGCACAGAGTCACATTTCTTGGCTACTGAAATTGGGGTGTCTGGAGGGAGTGGCAGGGAACTTGTTGTCAGCATTGGGACCTGTGGCAGATACAGTAACAGGAGCACTGGACTGGGTGTCAGAAGATCTGGCTTCTGGTTTAACTCTACCATTAGCTAGGGGTGGAAATGGGGATATAATCACTGAACTTCTAGGCCTCAGTGGTGTGAGGAGATCTAGTCTCCTCTGAACTGTTTTGATGTGAATGCTCTGTGTTTCCGAGCTTATTTTATACCACCCTGATCCGTGGGATAGAAACATAAATAATCGAACATGTGTTCATTCATTATTGTTTTCTAAGTTCTTGAAGCACTTTGTTCATTCTTTTTCTGTGGTATTCACCACTGTTGACCCTCTTTTAGAATTATTTCAATACCTTTACTATATATATAAATATATATGACTGAATCTCTTGAAAGTATGGACATGCTTAACTCATTGGTGTGTTCCTCCGTGCTGTCCAGCACTGTCTTACTAGTATATTTAGGCAACTCAGTTTATATATGAATGGACCCCATAATAATGGATGAGAGCCAACTGTACCAATTAGGAATTCAACAATCATTAAAATACCCATCAGGAAATACTGTGTTAGGTAGTAATGAGGAAACAGAGATGAAATAAGACATTTCACTACCTTCCAGGATTTCTACATCTAGTCAGGGAACAAAGGTATATCACAGACAACTATATATTAATAGAGGGCAGCAAATATGAGTGTCCCAAAATAGAACCAAGGTGGAAAAGTACAGCAATTCAGGTACGGGAGGTCATACCAGGAACCCTGGAGAAGGTGGAATATGGATCAGACCTTAAATGATAGCTAGAGTTTTAACAGGTAGATACGGAAACAGTTCATGCAAAATGCATGGAGGGTTGGCCAGAGAAGAACACAGAGATCCAGGTAGAAAGCGTGTGGAGGTATACAAAGGCACTAATAGGAGAAAAGACCAGAATGGTCTCAGAGTGTGTGGAGGTATACAAAGGCACTAATAGGAGAAAAGATCAGAATGGTCTCAGAGCTTGAAGTAACTACAGATCTAGATTGGAGTGAGATTACGGGAGGATTGTGAATCCCAGACTCAGGGAGTGCAGAGGAAATCATTGTACTGTGGAAACATTACATCTTAGACCTTTTATTTACATTGATCTTTATTTCATCTAATTTCTTTTTTTTTGTATGATTTATAGAGTGAAATAGAGGAGCATATAGTACATGTATATAATTTATAAGTAAAGATAAATGAGAATGTTTTCTTCAAAATGTTATGGAGGCACACATAATTTTAAAAATTTGGAGAGAGACAATCGATCTCAACTCTCCCATGGGCAATTAGAAGCCATGGGAATTTCTGAGTAGGGAAGCACTCTGCTTCAGGAAGGTCAACCTGGCAAGGAAAGATAAGATGGGAAGGCCAGCAGATGGAGGTGGACATAAGGAAGCCTTTGAGAGGTATTGCCACAGTGCAGGCAGGATACATGCAACAGAAGTCTGAAATCAGGGTCAATGGATCCTGCCTGCAATAGCCCCCTTGTCAGGTTGGTTCTAGATCTGCAATGGACACAAGCAGACCTAGATGTGACAGACATTGCAAAAGAACAGCAGACAGAAGGGAGAGATAAGAATTAGTCTCATACTTCTGGGAGTTCAAAGCTGAGCATGGGATGTTGGGAGAGTAATGGCATTATTGACATTAACCTAAACTGCTGGAAGAGAAGCTGGTTTAGGGAGGAAGCTAATTGAGATTTAGAACTTGAGGTCTTCTAGCCCAGCACTCACAATATGCTGAAGAAGAGAGTTTAAAAGAAAGAAAAACCAGCCAGGAAATCTTCTAAATCTCACACTGATCTTGTTTGATAGTCTTTCAGGTTTTTTTTTTTTTGGGGGGGGGTGTTTTGTTGTTTTGTTTATTTGTTTTTAATATATTTTATTGATTTTTTTTACAGAGAGGGAGAGAGATTTAGAAACATTGGTCAGCTGCTTCCTGCACACCCTTTATTGGGGATGTGCCCACAACCAAGGTACATGCCTTTGACTGGAATAAAACCTGGGATCCTTCATTCCACAGGCCGACACTCTATCCACTGAGCCAAACTAGTCAGGTCTCAGCTTTGGTTTTTAAAGAGCATTGCAAGTAGGCTTTGCTTAATGTTCTTTTTATCAAATCACTTAGTACAGTCTATTTTCCAAAAATATTTTATGCTAATAGTTTTTAATTTGATGATAACCAAAAATGAAAAGATTAGCAGGACATTTTGGAACTCAAAACTACATTTTAAAATAGTACTTGTCAACTGAAAGAGCACAAAAGAAAAAAACAATGCAAAAAAAAAGCCTTAAAAAAAACAAAAAGAATAACAGTGCTGTCAGCAAATACTTAGTCAAATCAAAGAAGAGAACCAAAATATTACCAGACCATGGAAAATCAAGAATTTCAAGAAGAAAAGTGAATGGAATGCTACAGAGAAGCCAAAGATGAGAGAGTCTAAAAGCAACAACTACATCTGTGACCTTCAGGAGAGCAGGGCCAGAATCCAAATCGAATGAGATTAAGCAAACGAAACCGGTCTGTTTGGAGGAATTTGAAGGGGAAGGGAAGAAGGACAGGCTAGTAGCTCAACTAGCCAGCATTCTTTGGAATGGTGACATTGAACATGCTTGCAAGTAGAGAAGCAGATGCTGGGAGATGCCTTCAGAGGCAGGGAGGATGGAGTTAAAGGTTATATTGATAGAAAGTAGGAGGGGAAGTTTTTGCACTCACATACTGGGAAAAGGGAGGTGGATGTGTGAGGAAAAGACATCTGTGCTGGTAAGGCTATAGAGACAGAGATGGACAAAAAGTAGATGAAACAGAGACATAGAGACTCAGAGGCTGAAAAGACTGGGAGGGAGACAGAGACTGGTAGCTGTTGCAGGAAATATGAGTCCAACATTTGCTTAGAAATCCTTTTATCTGGTAAGAGCCAGATATCCTGTCTCCTCCAATCTGCAAAGAAGATATATAGAATAGGGTTGAATAGAACTGCCTGTGACTTCCCAATCTGGTCTGGAGGGCATCTCTTGTTTTTAAGGCCAAGACTTTGTATCCCAAACCTGAAGGTACCCAGGCAAGCCAGGTCCTGATTCTGGAAAAGCTCTCAGAGCT
>PVJN01025708.1:0-29744 GCA_004026805.1 Lasiurus borealis | reverse complement strand
ATTATTCAAGTAAATGGAAAAGTGGCATATCGTGTCTGTTGTTTGGAACACCAGAGAGCACATAATAGATTTTTCTTCAACTTGAAGATGTCTGTGTGGAAACTACTTTTTTTTTTAATTTAAACATTATGCTTTCCACATGTAAAAGCTTTTATTCAATAAATTGTATCAACCCTTTTACTTCTTTTTGTTAATGTGGAAGATAATTTTATCAATATTTTAAAGCTGAAAGGGAACAGTTACTGTGATATATGTATGTTGACTGCATTTTGCAGGTTAGAAACACAAACACACTTTCTAGGCAAACGACAGGAAAACTTTCATAGTTTAAACAATATTTTTATTACTTAGTTTTTTTTGTAAATACTTTAGGCCCTGGTTGTGTCCAAGAGATGGAATTATTAAAAAAATACCAAAATATGTTTTGTAAATGCAAACTCAGTGAATAGAGAAGTATTTAAAATTAAGCCATGAGGAGAATACACATTACTTATATAATAATTCTGCTAAAAATGATATACTGAGTCTAACTATAAAGCAATATCAAGCAAACACAAATTTGAGGAGCATTCTGAGAAATAGCCAACCTGTCATCTTCATAAGTTCTAAGGTCATGAAAATCAATAAAAAATTAAAGAATGGAAGCAAAAGAGACCTGGATAAAATATAGGATACTAAATTAAATTATTTGGCTATTAAGGACATTATCGGGGCAATTAGTAAACTTGAATGAGGACTGTGGAATAAATTTAAATAATATATTAATGTAAAAATTCTGATGTTGATAGTTATATTGTGATTATGTAGAAAATATCCTTTTTTTTGTAAAATATACAAAATATTCTGAAGTGATGGAACATCATGTTAAAAACATACTCTCATTTTTAAAATGTAAAAACTCATTTTAATCATTCAAGTGTTCTCTATATTAAAATTATTTCAAAATTAAAAAATAAAATTAAACTATCTTTTGTCTTCTAATTTTTCAACTATTTAGTGGCTCTATGGGATATAATTATTACATTTGTAAGATAACTAGATTACTATGTTTTTTTTGAAATATGTTAGTGATATAAAATCTAAATAATTATGAAATAATTACATGAATAAAATGGCACTTAATATTTTAACTTGTTGCTAAATTATCTGATTATTTTTTTAGTTAAATGACTAAGCTGAATAAATACCATAGAAATAGTTGTGAAAGTATTATGCTATTAAAATACAATATATGCTATTCAGTTCAGTGAAAAGTTTCTCATTTATTTTTTAAAGTGCAATTTTGTCTTTGTAGCAAGGCCAATTTCCACTATAAATACAGCGTCTTTGACAGAAAACTTGTAGTACTATAGGCATTGTCTTATTTAGCCTTTGAGCATTCACTGATACCTGAAAAGTTTTATTTGCAGAAGAGGTACTCTGGTTTCACGTTGACAAGCCATTAACTCTTCTTTCCCTGAAGCAACTACTAAACAATTCACTTGAAAATTTTATAATTAGATTTTCCTGTTAACTCTTCAATGCTTATTATTTCATTCTTTTTTCTAATCTTTATTGTTCAGATTATTACAGATGTCCCTCTTCCCCCCCCCCAACCTGATAGTTCCGCTCCATCTAGTACCCACTACACCCCAGACCCTTTCCACCCCACTGTCCATGTCTATATGTACTGCATACATGCATAGAAGGTCTTTGTCCAATCTCTTCCCATACCCTCCCACACCATTTCCCCCCCAAGAATTGTCATTCTGCTCCATTTCTATTCCATTCACTAGTTTATTCTGTTCATCAGATTTTTTATTCATTTGATCTTTAGATTCACTTGTTGATAGATATGTATTTGTTGTCACTTTGTTGTTCTTAATTTTTTATCTTTACTTTTTTCTTCTTCCTCTTCTTAAAGAATACCCTTCAGCATTTTATATAATACTGGTTTGGTGATAATGAACTCCTTTGGCTTCTGTTGTCTGTGAAGATCTTTATATGACCTTCAATTCTAAATGATAGCTTTGCTGGGCAGAGTAATCTTGTTGTAGGTTCTTGCTATTCATCACTGTGAATATTTCTTGCCACTCCTGTCTGGCCTGCATAGTTTCTGTTGAGAAATCAGCTGACAATCATATGGGTACTCCCTTGTAGGTAATTGTTTTTCTCTTGCTGCTTTTAAGATTCTCTCTTTGTCTTTGGTCCTTGGCATTTGGTGTAGTCCTCTTTAGATTATTCTTGTTTGAGGTTCTCTGGGCTTCCTGGACTTGTAATTCTATTTCTTTCAACCCGTAGGGTAAATTTTCTGTCATTATTTCTTCAATTAGGTTTTCAATATCTTGCTCCCTCTCTTCTTCCAGCACCCCCATAATCTGGATGTTGGTAAAATTGAAGTTGTCCCAGAGACTCCTTAAACTATCTTCATATTTTTGGATTCTTTTTTCTTTTTTCTCTTCTGGTTGGGTGTTTTTGCTTCTTCGTATTTCAAATCTTCAACTTGATTCTTGGGATCTTGTAGTCTATTGTTGAATCTCTGTATATTATTCTTTATTTCAGTCAGTGTATGCTTAATTTCTGACTGTCCCTTTCCATCTTTTTGGCATTCTCACTAAGATCCTTGAATGTCTCACTAAGTTCCTTGAAGATTTCTAGAAGATTATGGAGTAACCTTATAACTGGTTTTGAACTCTATATCCAGTAGTTTGCTTTCTTCATTTCTTTCATTTGTGACATATTTCTTTGTCTCTGCATTTTTGCTGCTTCCTTATGGTTACTTATATGTATTGGGTAACTGCTAAGTGTCCTTGAGTTGATAGAGTAGCCTTGTGTAGTAGGTGTCCTATAGGGCCCAGTAGCTCACCCTTCCCAATCACCTGAGGTAGACACTCTTGTTGCACCCCTTTGTGGGCTGTGTGCACAGTCTTGTTGCAGTTGAGCCTTGATTGCTGTTGGTATCTCTAGGAGGAATTGACCTCCAGGCCAGTTGGCTGTGAGGACCAGCTATGTCTATAATGTAATATCTGCTGTGCAGGAGGTACCATTATGGGGTAGGACTTGCTTCAGATGGGCTTTGGTGCTCATTGAGTCTGCCCCTTGAGTGTGTCGCTTATTGATGTGAAGATTTGTAATCTGGTATGGTCTCATACTGACCACTGGATACACTGTTTCTTGCATCTCCAAGGAGGTGCAAAGTCAGCCGCTGCCTAGGGCCACCAGGCAGATTTGCATATTCCTTCTCTTTTTATGGGGTTTGGAAGTACACAGTTGAAGCCTAGCTGTGAAGCAAGACAGGCTGCTGCTGGTATCTTCCTTGGGCCTTCTTTTGATAGTTTTTGGGCTCCCTGACCGAGCTGCAGTTTGTTTGACAGGTTTTTGGCTGAGAAAGGACAGGCCAGTCATATGCAAAAGCCACTGTGCACAGCTTGGGAGAGGTTGTTGTAAATTGGGTGGGGCATGGGCTCAGGAAATCTCCTGGATGGAGCAAACAGTAATGGCTCCCAGTTAGCCCTGCATTGGGAAGTACCAGCATACGAACAATGACTGTTGAGAGCACCTCCATCTTGAAGAAAGCTGCCCCCTCATTCCTGTCCTGATGCCAAATAATCCAGTTTCTCCCCATATGTGTCTGGGTCCCTCAGAGTCTCACCTGGCACTAGATCTCAGAGCAAATGGGAGCTTGTATCTTCCTCCCAATTAAAGAAGCTGCATACCTGCTGACAGCCCATTCCACGCCTCTACACTTCCTACCAGTCTCAATGCAATTTCTTCTTTACCTCTCTAGTCGTAGTACTTCCACACAGCCAGCTTCCCTGTGGTTCTGGATAATAGTTGTTTTGTATTTTAGCTGTAATTTTGATGTGGTTGTGGGAGGCAGCAAGTACAGGTATTTACCTAACCACCATCTTGGTTCTCCCTATTACTTCATTCTTTCTCTGACACTGAATTATTTAAATACCACAAATATATTTGTTTTTTACCTGCCATTTTTTTAAACTTATGAGCCATTAATGATGGACTAGTAAACTCAACATGGGTATGTACTCAGTTTGAATTTTTTATGTTTCTCTTTAATAGCAAGTTTATTTTAATGTGAAAGACATTTACTTAGGCTTTTGAGCAAATTTATGCCGAGTGAAACTGTTACTTGTTGAGTAGTTGATAGTATGATTGGGTATAGACTTTTTGAAATAATAAATGTAAAGAAAATATAGCTATGCTTAGACAGGCAAATGGAAAAATTTTAAAGACAATTTCAACGTCTTTAGTCTTCTGAAACAAATGCCCAGATATTCCTAGAAGCTATAGGACTGGTCCTCAGGTATCTTCCATGTTCCATGGTACCTTTTGTACCAGATATAGACCAATGATCACTACAAATATCATATTGAAATAAACCCTAAAAGGGAGTGTTTATAAAGAGCTTTTTCTTTGTAACTTTTTAAAATCTCTGAATTATTTTCATTTTATAATTTTATCCTGGTGGTTCATGTAAGCCAAGAAACCATGATGGAAAATAAACAAACTTTTAGTCATAATGGGTCTATGGACCTTTTTTGTTTGTTTGTTTAGCTCAAGCTGTTGACAACTTGATACTTTCTTTGTACAGACATGGCTATTTCATGCCCAAATAGTTTCTTTCTGTCTTCTCTTCTTTTCAGAGGTTGGCCAATTTTCCCTTTCCCTGTAACAAGTAGAATATTTGTATTCAATCTTATTTCATTCAGGTTTTCTGTCCTAATCACAGTAGAAATGATGTCCTACTTGGGTATTTGAAAGTAGAGAAACAATATAGTTTCTATAGTGATGTTTCTATAGGTCACCAGCTATTGGAGTACTTTATTGGCATCTAATATAGATGTCCAGCTATAAAATGGAAGGCTGTATGCTAGGAAGCCTGTTTGACCACAAGCAATTGGCAGGTGACTTGCCTCACACATTAGCCATATGCTTTGTACCTCTGAGGGCTATATGGACTCAAACAAGAGTCCAGAAGAAAATGGAGAAATTCCTGCTTCTTTTTGGTGTGTGGGACATCTTATCCTTCTTGAGATGAGATTATTATGAAGAACTATGTGATTTTATAACAGAAATTATAGAAGCCAGAGGAGAGTTATTTATTGTTTTACTGCAAGATCATATTTATTGTTTTTCAAATAAAGATAAAAAAGGAAAAGAATGTTTATTTACTTTGCTTTATATTTTGATTTCTTATTTCAAGTATATATTTTTCATTTTTTCCTTCATGTTTATGATCCTCCCATTTCTGAATTAATTATATTTGAATATTATTTGGGGCGGTGGTTTTTAGAAATTTAGAATGTATTATCTTGTTGAAACAATGATTGAAACAGTGACTTGAATCATAGTAAATCTTTTATCTTGTGTTTGGTTGAATACTAATGTGTATTCATTCAATGTGACTGCTATAAGAGAATACCTTAGATTTGGGGGCTTAAACAAAACCCAGAAATTTATATCTCAGAGTTCTGGAGGCTTGGAAGCCTAAGATCAAAGTGCCAGTAATTCTATGTCTGGTGAGATGAGAGCCTACTTTGTGGTTGATTGACATCTTTTTGCTATGTCCTCACATGGTAGAAGGAGCAAGAACTCTCTCTAGGTCCCCTTTTATCATGGAACTAATATCATTGCTGAGTGTTCTGTTCTCATGATCCAATCACTTCTCAAATGCCCTACCTCCTAATATCACTGTGGTTGTCTCAACATAATTTTGATGGAGACATTAGTTCATACTGTAGTGCTCATGCTTCTCTAGATCTATATATCACTTATATAATATTTCTTGAAGATACATCTTAGAAATATTGGAGATTCACCTTTATTAACAATTTCAGCTTTTCTTATTTGCTTGCTTACATTCTCCATGCATTTGCCAACACTCCCTACCATTTCTCCAGATCATGGAGATGGTCTAACAGAGATGTTCTAACAGAAGCAGGTGTTGATTGTCACAGCTCCAAAATTGGTAGAAAAGTGGTGTGGATCTCTTACTGTCATTTTGTTATCCCAGGATACTCATGTGCCCTACGCAAATATTTTTTGCATTGCTTTTGGAATCTGACCTCTAGAATAGACTTTCACTAAACAAGTAGGGCTCTTATTCTAAGTTATTATGTCTCCTGATTTCTTTCTTCTACCATCATCCTGAGTCTCAGACCTTCCTACCTTTCTGTATTAACTCTCAGCTCTTTTCAAGGCCTTGATGTATTCTCTCTTTTCCTATTCTTCTTCTTTGAATTACCATTGGCACCTATTTTGCCTTTACCTCCCAATTTGATTTCTTAGATTTGAGAACTCACTGTAAGCTAATATCTACCATGTTTCCAGGCTCACTGTACTTTCAAAGAGGGAGTAAGACCATGTCAATTATCCTTTTGAGGTTAGAAAGCAGAACATATATCTTCTTAGGATCAGACTCATCAGGCAGTGAGGATAAAAAAGGAGTAGCATTCATCTTGGTGAATAGCAGGTGTCTTAATCTGTTTGAACTATTACAACAAAATACCATAGACTAAGTGGCTTATAAACAATGGAAATCGATTTTGCACCATCCTCGAGGCTACAGGTCTGAGATTAGGATGCCAGCATTATCAAGTTCTACTGAGAACACTCTTTTGAGTTGCAGATACCCACTTCTCATGGTATCTTCACACACTAGACAGCAGATAGTGGAATCAAGCACTCTCATAATTCTTATATCAATACTAATCCCATTCATGAGGGCTCTACCCTCATGACTTCATCTAATCCTAATTACCTGCCAAAGGCCTCGCCTCCTCATCCCATCATATTGAGGTGGGTGATGGTGGTCAATGTTTCATCATAAGAATGGGAGGGGAAAAATCATTTCATCCCCAACAAGAGGAAATAGAGTGAATTCATATATTCAGTTCATATTAGAGATGAAAAGGAATCTTGGGATCCAGAATAGTTGAATGAATTGATCAATATTTCAAAGGTAGTGAGGAAGATGAACTTAGTGTTTAAATGAAGATCTTTCTAGTACATTCTAGAATATATGGGAACCAATTAGGCTCTTTCAGAATGCAAGAAGAAGCAACCAGTTTACCTTGGATAGAAAAGGCTGGTATAGTGCTAGAGGCATGGCATGGTGGTGGTGCAGAGCTTTTGTGCCAGTGTAGCACATAAGCACTTGCTAAGTTATGTTTCTGCTTGTATTAATAATGTATCCCTTTGGGGTCTTATTAATTAGAATCACAAGCTGTCTTAAACAAAAGCATAACTGCCTGGGCAGTTATGTTAATCAGTCTGTGTAGATCTTGTCCTGGGGATGTTTTGTATCAAGGAAATGTGTCCAAGCATCACACATTGACAAGGCATGAAGGGGTCAAAGTGTCCTGTATCCGATTGCTGTACATGAGAATGGAGATGGAGTGGCTGAGCAGATTTAAAAAAAGGTAAGGTTTCAAAGGATTTTATAATTAACTACTTGGAAGCCAGGCTACCACTGATGTCAAGGTGTGGATAACATGGCCATAGCAGACTTCACAGATTGGGTGCAGGTAACATTCACAAGATAACAATCTAAGTGAAACACATTTATATGCACAGATTTGCAGGATGTATACTCTGCTTCCTTCAAGACAGTCTCATTATATAAATACTTGGTAAATTAAAGTATTTGATGTCGGAGCAACTGGAAGGAGAAAAGCAATTCTAATAGTTTTTGTGACATGGAATTAAAACCCAGTCTTGGATGTTACGACCATCCCAGAGATTGCTATGGGAGGGCTGTCATAGCACCAGCTCACATGTCAGTGGAAAATTCAGAGAGATTCTACTTTCTGAGAAAGGGCAGTGGGCTCTTACTCCATTCTAGAGGGATCAGTTCCTCAGGTTACATTTTTATCAAGGAGTTCAATGATATATGCTAAGAATGCAGCTCTTTTAAACCACATTGTATATTGAAAAGTCTTTTTGACCAAAAAAAGGAGCTGTGTTAGTTTGTGCAGGCTGCTAAAATAGAACATCATAAACTGGGTGGCTTAAACTATACAGAATTTTTACTCTCAGTTATGGAGACTCGGAAGTCTCAGGTCAAGGTGCTGGCAGATTTGGTGTCTGGTGAGAGCCTATTTCCTCATTCATAGATGGCCATATTTTAGTTGAACCCTCACATGTGGAAGAGGGCTACGGAGCATTCTGGGTCTCTTTATAAAAACACTAATCCCATCATGAGGGTTCCACCCTCAAAACCTAATCACTTCTCAAATTACTCACACCCAAATACCTTCACATTGGGGAGTAGGTTTCAACATATGAATTTTTGGGGACTAGTACAAGCCTTCAGTCTATAGAAAGAGCAAAGATGTATTACTATAAACAAGAAACATTTTTTTACATATATATATATATATATTATTTTTGATTTTTCACAGAGAGGAAAGGAGAGAGAGAGTCAGAAACATCGATGAGAGAGATAAATCCATTAGCCGCCTCCTGCACAACCCCGAACGGGGATGTACCCGCAACCAAGGTACGTGCCCTCAACCAGAATCAAACTCGGGACCTTCCAGTCCGAAGGCCGGGGCTCTATCCACTGAGCCAAACCGGTTTGGGCAAGAAGCATTGTTTTTAAAAGCTAGTTTCAAGTAGTAAGTTTCTTGCACTGCTCAGGGTAAAGATATAGATCCCTGTTTCTGCCATTGTGGTTCTTCCACGGCAGCTCATCTCATTCCTCAGGGTCAGCATATGAATTTTAGGATCAGTTTGTCAATTTCTGCCAAAAAAGGCCAACTAGATTTTGATAGAGAATGCATTGAATCTATACACCATTTTGGGGATTCTTGCAGGTGTTCATTTCAGACAAGGTGTGTTATTTATGGTAATGCCCAAATCTGTTCTGGATGTTAACTTTCTTTCCTGTAAAATGCAGAAAAATACGAGATCTTTAGGTTTCCATGTAGTTTTGAAATCAAATGATTTCCCATCCTTTTGCCCCTTAAATCTTAATGTGAAAGATCTTATCTGAGAGCCAGTTTTACTAATATGTTAACTAAGGTTTACTTAATACCACAATATGTCAGTAACGAGAGATAAATTACTAATTACATCTTCCCGAGAAATCTGTCAAGGAGGTGGGGTGCAATCATCTCTGTTTTACAGATATTTAAGACAGTTGATAGCAGAGCTGGTATTCAAAACCGGGACTAGTCTTATTCAGAAGCCTGACTGCTAATTTTGCACATAGTGTTCCATGCAGGTACTGGGAGTATAGAGAATAAAGTTAATGGGAGCCTGGAAGCTGAGTGTCACTAAAGGAGAATGCACATCTGGTGACTTGGGGAAAATGAGGATACATTTTAGGTCCTTTGAAGTATCATTCCTTTCTTGATTAGTTTACCTTCAGTTAGGTAACAAGCTAAAAGCAAATGGGTAGTTAAAAGTCACACTTTTACTAGTATATGTTTCATAATTAGAATAATAAGCTATTTTGCGGTTATTGCATTGTTCCCCAGAGTAATAGTCTCTTAAGGAAAACAGAATTTGTACATAAGTATTTCCTCAATATAAACTTTATGTATAAGTCTTCTTATTGCTGCAGTGGTCATATAAATTCTCTAGGTATACTAGAGTTTTGTTTTATGTTGATCTGTTTGAAATTAGAAATCAAAGTTCATATGAGAAAATAATTAGAGATTTGAAAAATTTATTTTATTAACCTTCTCAATCTTTGATTAAGAAGCCAAGAATAATAGACATAAAGGCAAGTCTTATGAAAATATTAAAAAGCACTTTTTATGTTTTATGTGTTTATAAGACATAAACACAGTAATTCCACTAAACATATGAACATATCAATTAGGAAAGTGTATGCAATTTTACAGGTAGACATATTTAAATGAGCATGGGTTTGTGTTATATCTGTAGTGTACTAGATGTGTAGCTAAAGTAGTAGTAAAGTAAAATTATGTATTATAGATTTATTGCAGTTAATCATCTGTGATAAAATTATCATTACTTTTATGAATGAAGCAAACAAAATGCTACAATTACAGACACACAATATTTAAAAGTTACTGTTTTAAATAAGCTGTGATTGCAAGCCTCCATCTGCTTACTTGCTGAATGATAGAGAGCATTTGCTTCAATTGCTGCACTTACGGTCTTTCCTTAGTTTCCGAATTAGCCCCTGCACTACAGGGGACCAGATAACATGCTCCTGAGCTCTGTCAGCTTGTTCTGCAATAAATCATCAGAGGCAACAGCATTTGTTTAGGCCTATTTAAATGGGTCTCCTGGGACAATCTCTGAGAAGAGAAAATACTGTCAAACTAACTTTTGTAACTTCATCTTTTACTCTATACCCTTTTATCTTTTGGTCTTCCAGTGATACCATTTTATACATTATTTTTAAATATTGTGAGATACAATAGTTGAATTAGTGAATACCTCTGAATGATACCTCTGAATAAAACTTCTATAAGATTAGCTAGAACAAAAAGCAATTCTTAGCTAAGTATTTTTGTTGTTGTTGTTAATCTTCACCTGAGGATATATTTTTCCCCAATTAACTTTTAGTAAGTGAGAGAGAGAGAGAGAAAAAGAGGAATAGAGAGAGATAGAGAGAAATGCACTTACATGCAGAGAGAGAGGGAGGGAGGGAGAGTGGGAGAGAGACAGAGAGAGAGATATTAGTTTCTTCCCACAGGATCGAACCTTTGACCTGGAATCAAACCAAAGACCCTCCGCTGCATAGCTGAGGCTCTAAGCACTACCAGAGCAGTTTATAAATATTTAATGACAGCATAGATGTTTTTGCTTATATTGTCTATATTGCTTATATGCCTATATTGTCCTACCCATTTAGTGAAAGAGAAAGAATATGTGTTCTAACTATTCTTTCTTTTAACTTTTCTTATATAGAAAAGCAACCTCCCTTTATTTCTTAATAAAGAAATTAGAATTATTAAACACATGCATGAAGTTGTAATTAAAATCACATTTTATCCATTACTTAAAAAAACACATTCATATATTAATAGCTGGTTATAATATAATACATCAAGTAAGTAAATGTTTTCTCTTTTAAGGCTGGGAACCTAGAAATCTTGAAGGAAATTTAGTAATCATCTAACTAAAGCACATTATTTTACTGTTGAGAAATGTAGTTTAAAAAGGTAAGGACTTGCTGAAGGTCACACAGAGAATTAACATTAAAACTAGATGCTGTGTTTGTTCTGGATTGTCTAGCATTTGGGGATGATTTGAGTCAGTGATTGAGACAGTCTCTCCAACAGGTGGCCACACGAGTGTGTCTGGATATGGCATATGGACTGTCTTCAGGATGCTCACCTTATTAGCTGAGCTAAATTTGAAGTGAAAGAAAGGCAAAAGAAAACAAAAATAATTTTTGAAGGACTAGATGACAATAAAAAGTGAGTGCAATAAGGGAAAATTAAAAATACCATTTAAAACCTAAAAATAGCCCAATCTAATCAACTAACCATGGGTATTTTGAACCCATGAGGTCCTGAGTGTACAGTGAAAAAAAATTTTGAAGGAGGTAGGGTCTTTGACTTGATTTAAAATACTTGCTTCATCACCTATTAGCAACGTGAACTTAAGTGACTTTGCCACTCAGAAATGTCCACTTTGTTGAGACTTTTAGTGCAATACAGAGCAACACATTGCTTGCTCATTGGTAATTGTTACTTCTCAGCCACCTTGAGCTGTGCTCATTCCCATGGCAGGGTGGTCTGAATATGCCTTCAAGTAGATCTTCAAGCAGTATGGGAGGTGGAGGTTTAAATTTTAGTTAGAGGCCAATTCACATGTGAACCCCGGGGCAAGGCTAACATTCTTTATAGTCAATAAAAGCAAGACCATGCTCTAATTCCCTCTATTTTTGAAATAAATTTTCAATGAATAAGGCTTCTAGCTAGGATGAGGCTAAAGCAAAATGTGAATCAGGCAGGAGGGGTTCTCCCCTAAAGTTTTCCACTTTCTTCTTTCCCTGTCTCCCTTTCTAAGTTCTATTTATTCTCTCTCAACCCTATTTCTTTAGACTCCATCTCCCTGTCAATAGCTTATGCACAAGAAGAATTTATAAGTACATATTTTAGTATTATCCCATCTGGGAACATAAGCATTTTAACAGAAGGCTTAATAAGAGAGGAATTATTAAGGCTTATTATGCCCCAAGCGAGTTCCTAATATGTGTTCTACATCTAGTCTTTTACATAATACTGAGTTATGTACAGTCATCTCAGTTTTACAGATAGGAAAACAAAAAAGAAAATATAAACAATAGTACAAATATGTGGGCAGGGGTTGAGCCAGAAAGTATAATGACTTTGAGAATTGCATTCAGGAAGTCTGATGATTTTGACCACTATTATGGAGGTGGGGTCTTTTTTGATTCTGTATGAGTCTTTGAACTTACACCATACATAAGAATAAACTCAAAATAGATAAAATACTTAAATGTAAGACAAGAAACCATAAAAGTTCTAGAAGAAAACAAAGGCAGTAAAATCTCAGACATCTCACTAGCAAAGTTTTTTCCTGATATATCTTGTAGGGCAAGAGAAACCAAGAAAAAAAATAAACAAATGGGATTACATAAAAATAAAAAGCTTCTGCACAGTAAAAGAAACTACCACCAAAATGAAAAGAGAACCCACTATATGAGAGAATATATTTGCTAATGATACATCTGATAAGGGGTTAATCTCCAAAATATATAAAGTACTCGTACAACTCAACAAAAGGAAGACAAACAATCCAATTAAAAAATTGGTAGAGTGCCGAGACCGGTTTGGCTCAGTGGATAGAGCGTCGGCTTTTGACTGAAAGGTCCCAGGTTCGATTCCGGTCAGGGGCATGTACCTTGCTTGAGGGCACAACTCCAATAGGGGGCATGCAGGAGGTGGCTGATTGATGTCTCTTTCTCATCGATGTTTCTGACTTTCTAGCCCTCTCCCTTCCTCTCTGTAAAAAATCAATAAAATATATTTTAAAAAATTGGTAGAGGACCTATATTAACACTTTTCCAAAGAGGACACACAGATGACCAGTACATATGAAAAAATGCTCAAAGTCACTAATAATTGAAGAGATGCAAATTTAAACCACAATGAGGTATAACCTCAGACCTGTCAGATTAGCTATCTTCAACAAATCAACAAACTATAAGTGCCATTGAGGATATAAGAAAATGGAACACTAGTTCATTGCATGTGGGAATGCAGACTGGTGCAGCCACTATGGAAAACAGTATAGAGTTTCCTGAAAAAGTTAAAAATGAACTGCCATTTGACCCAGTGATCCTACTTCTGGGAATATATCCTATAAATCCTGAAACACCAATCAGAAAGAAGATATACACCCCTACGTTCATAGCAGTGTTATTTACAATAGCTAAGATTTGGAAACAACCCATCTGCACATCAGTAGATAAATTATATATATAATCTCCTGGAACATTTATACAATGGAATATTATGCAGCTGTAAAAAAGAAGGAACTCTTACCCCTTGAGACAGTATGGATGAATTTAGGGAAGATTATGCTAAGTGAGATAAGTCAATCAAAGAAAAAACAAGTACTTCATGATCTCATTTATTTGTGGAATCTAATGAACAAAATGAATTGATCAACAAAATAAGAATGACTCATGGAGGCAAAAACAGATTGATGTATCTTGGGAGTGGGGAGGGGGTGAAGAAGAGATAAGCCAAAGAACTTGTATACTTATATAAATAGCTCATGGACACAGACATAGTGTGGTGAAGGCCTGGGAAAGATAGGGGCTGGACTGAGAAGGATAAAGGAGAGAGAATGAGGGACATCTGTAATACTGTCAAGAATAAAAGTATATGTATACATTTTTATAAATCTTTATTGTTGAAAGTATTACATATGTCCCTTTCCCCCCATTGCCCTCTCTCACCCCCATCCCTAATATATATATATATATATATATATATATATATATATATATATAATCCCTAATATATATATATATTTATATATATAATTATATAACTTTATATATATAAAATTATATATATGTAAATATATATATATATAATATAAATATATATAATATATATATTTTGATACATTTTTATAAATCTTTATTGTTGAAAGTATTACATATTCCCTTCCCCCCCATTGCCCTCTCTCACCCCCATCCCTAATATATATATATATTTATATAATTTTTTATATTTATATAATTTTGATATATATAAAATTAAATATGTATATAATTTTATATATATAAAATAAAATTTCTGCGGTTAAAAAAATTCTTTACCTGGGCAGTGCCTAGATTTTTTTTAGAGAGATAGAATAAGACAGGTGCTTGCTGAACACATTCTACTACTCATAGCATTAGTCTTGCAATTGTTTTTTCCCCCTTATAATTCTGTTGGCCTTGACTAGGTAATTTCAAGAAAATCAGATACCCTCCTCCAACTTTCCTTCTAAGACCCTTTCTTCCTTTGGGTTCAGTGTTTCTCAAAGGTGCTCATAGCATTATGCTAAGTGAAAAAAGCCATTCAGAGAAAGATGAATATCACATGATCTCACTCATTTGTGGATTATGATGAACAACATAAACTGATGAACAAAAACAGATCTAGAGACAGAGAAGCATCAATCAGATGCTCAAACCTCAAAGAGAAGGTAGGAGAGAGTAGGGGTAAGGGAGAGAGATCAACCAAAAGACTTGTATGAATGCATATAAGCATAACCAATGGACAGAGATAGCAGGGTGGTGAGGGCATGTATGGGAGTGGGGTGTAGTGGGCAAAGGGAGGATATGGACATATATATAATACCTTAATAAATAATAAAATATGGTGGGCATAAGAACACATAAAAGTAAGAATTTACTTACCTTTAGGGGGAGAGATCAACCAAAGGACTTGTATGCATGCATATAAATATAACAGTGGATGCAGGCAACAGAGGTTGAGGGTGAGGGCATGATTGGTGAGGGTGGGGGGCAATAAGGGGATAAGGACACATGTGTAATACCTTAATCAATAATGAAAAAGAAAAAAAAAGAATTTACTTATCAAGTTACCTGAGTTATTCCTATGGATTAATCTCATTTTTTTTCTGTCTCCAACTAGTTTTGATCCTTAAATAGTCACCATTTTGTCTCTAAATTGTCATGTTTGAAATCTCTCTATGTCCATCTCTTTCCCTCTGTTACTTCAGGAACTCAAAGTAAACCCTTGAGGGGAAGGCAGGATATGTGATCTTCTTATGTACTTCTTAGTAAAGATGATTCTAATATAAGTTCAAGAAGATGAAAGACTCTTGAATCAGATGTTTAAAAATATATCTTCAAACATTTCTCTCCACCTGACTCTGTTCCAAATAAATTATTGCTCTTGCTATTCTGAAGATATAAATTATATTGTGATGGAATGCTTCAGTTTTTTCTGCACATGCAGTCAGAAAGGATAGTTTAAGGGTAGTCAATTAAATATCAATTTATTAAATAATGATAAAAGCAAGTTAGTCACCATGTAATTCTAGCAAAGGTAAAAAAAATCAGATATCAACATGAGAAATATGGTTAATAGTAATTCTAATCAGAAATCATTTATATACAACATTCTGAATTTAAGAAAAAAAAATTGATATGACCAAAGTCCTACTCAGGGAATGTAATAAGATAATGGAATGTTAGAATGGATTCATTTACTCAAGAAAAACACACACACACACACACACACACACACACACACACACAATTGTTATTATTCCTAAAGAATTCTGATGCTAGAAATAGTATTTTAAGTGATTGAAAATAATTAGAAATACACTGATTAAGTCCTTTTCAAAGTACCATTATTGAGAACTTTAGAAAATCTGAGTGATTGGGGAGAAGTTGTCTCTTAATGAGAAGAGAATGCTCCAGTCATTTTATTGAAAAGACTAGAGGCTCAATGCATGAAATTCAGGCATGGGAGGGGGGGCGGTCCTTCAGCCCGGCCTGAACCCTCTCCAATCTGGGACTCCTTGAGTGGGGTTGGGAGGGATGTCTGACTGCCTCTCACAATCCATGACCATTGACTCCTAACCATTAACCTACCTGCCTGCCTGCCTGATTGCCCCAATAGCTCCCCTACTGGCCTGATCGCCCCTAACCGCCTCTGTCTCACCCTGAACTTGGGACCCAAGATTCCCTCCTCTGGCCAGTTGCAGGCAAATGGGACCTGGGCTTCCCTCCTTCTGTTCAGCTGCAAGCACCCAGGACCCAGGCCAGCTTTTTCCAGGCCAGCTGTAGCCACAAGGGACCATGGGCAGGAGGCTTTGCTTGGGCCGAAGCCACAGGCGCCTGGGACCATGGGGTGGGCAGCTTGTCCCTCTCCCAGGCCACAGCTTGGCTGGTCCCCATTGCTCTCTCATGAGCTCATTTGTGCTTAACTTGTCCCCATTCCTCTCTCCCCTGTGTTGAGTATCTGAGCCTTTATCATGTGAAGGCATAAGGGCATGATGGCCATTTGCTTTTATTATATAGGATGTTCCTGAACAAATAGAAATTTAAAAAAAAGTAGCAGGCAGAGAGCTTATTTAAATATTAAACTCAGAGGAATCCAAGATGGTGGCATAGGTAAACATCTACACTGCTGCCTCGCATAACAATTTTAAAACTACAGCTAAAAGACAGAACAAATGTCATCTAGAACCACAGAAAAGCTGGCTGAGTGGAAATTCTATAACTAGAAGGAAAGAGAGAGGTTCACGGAGACCCAGAGGAGCTGCAAAAAGCTGAGGTATGGAAACATGCGTGTGGAGAGAGTGGGTGCCAGAGTACCTGGCTGGCTTTCTCTGGCGGGAGGGAGATGGAGACTCCCAACAGCATTGAACCCCTTATCCTACAGCACTGAACCCGAGGTCCAGCCGAAACTGATATGGGGGGAGTTTGAGCTGTGAAAAGGGAGAAGTGCATGGAAATATAGGGGAGTTGCAAAAGATCAGTAGTCTGGTGGCACACACAGAACTTCGCACAGAAGACCAACTGCTGATTGTGCTGTTGGCTTTCACAAGTGGGCGGGAGACCCTCCCAATTGTGCCACTTTTAACTCCACTAAACCCTAGTTTTGGGTGAAACCCTGGGGACCCAGACTCATATGGTCCCGGAGCACAGGGGAGCCGGAAAGGCAGTGGTCTAGAGACACTGTGCATACGCACAGGGACTGCTCCAGCAATTACCCACAGACACATGAGACACAGAGGCCTCGTAGAGCAGGGACAACTGGAAGGTAAGGCGGTCTTTTAAGCCCTGAGCCTCCACCCCTCCAAAGCCCAACAGAGAGGCTTTTGCAGTTTTGCAAGTCTTGTATCATAAGGCTGAATCCAACACAGAAGTTCTCCCAGCACAATGAAAATGTGGAGACAGAGGAAGAGATCACAAACAAAAGAAATGGAGGAAAACAAACAACTAGATATAGAGTTCAAAACCACGGTTATAAGGTTTTTCAAGAGTATCCTAGAAAAGGTAGATAAATTTAGCAAGACCCAAGAGGAGATGAAAAAGGACCAACTAGAGATGAAAAAGAAACAACTAGACATGAAAAAGGACCAAATAGAAATTAAACATACACTGACTGAAATAAAAAATATTATAAAGAGACCTAACAGCAGACTAGAGAGAGGCAAGAATCAAGTCAAAAATTTGAAATATAAAGAATCAGCCGAAACCAGTTTGGCTCAGTGGATAGAGCATCGGTCTGGGACTGAAAGGTTCCAGGTTCGATTCTGGTCAAAGACATGTATCCTGGTTGCGGGCACCTCCCCAGTAGGGGACGTGCAAGAGGCGGCTGATTGGTGTCTCTCTCTCACCTATATTTCTAACTCTCTATCCCCCTTCCTTCCTCTCTGTAAAAACAAACAAACAAAAAAATCAGAAAATACTCAACTGGAAAAGCAAAATAATGTAAGGAGCCTCTGGGTCAGCTTCAAGAGTACCAACATCAGAATTGTGTGGGTGCCAGAAGAAGAGAAAGAGCAAGATACTGAAAACCTATTTGAAGTAATATTGACTGAAAACTTCCCACATCTGGTAAAAGAAATAGACCTACAAGTCCAGGAAGCACACCGAACCCCATATAAAAGGAATCCAAAGAGGACTACACCAAGACACATCATAATTAAAATACCAAGAGCAAAAGACAAAGAGAGAATATTGAAAGCAGCAAGAGAAAATCAGCTCCTTACCTACAAGGGAGCAACCATAAAATTGTCAGCTGGTTTCTCAACAGAAATGATACAGGCCAGATGGGAGTGGCAAGGAATATTCAACATGATGAATAGCAAGAATCTACAACCAAGAATACTCTATCCAACAAAGCTATCATTCAGAATTAAAGGGCAGATAACGAGCTTCACAGATAAGAAAAAGCTAAAGGAGTTCATCAACTCCAAACCAGTATTATATGAAATGCTGAAAGGTACTCTTTAAGAAGAGGAAGAAGAAAAAAGTAAAAGATAAAAAATTATGAACAACAAATACATATCTATCGACAAGTGAATCTAAAAATAGAGTGAATTAAAAATTTGATTAACAGAATAAACTGGTGAACATAATAGAATCAGGAGCACAGAAAGGGAGTGGACTCATAATTCTTGGGGAAAGGGGTGAGGGGGGTGCAGGGAGAGACTGGACAAAAATCATACACCTATGGATGAGTTCAATGCGGGGGAGGTAAGGGTAGAGGGAGGGGTGGGAGTGGGTGGAGGGGAGCTATGGAGGGGAAAAAAGAGAAACGAATGTAATAATCTGAATAATAAAGATTTAATTAATAATATAAATATTGCACTCATCTGACTGATTCTATTATGACTAGTTACAGGACACTATTTAAATTGCATAATATTATTAAGTCTTAGTTTCTTCTTTGGTAAAACAGAAATGATGTTATTGAGGAGACTAAAGTAGATTGTGCACAAAAAATATTTATTATGATGTGTACACAGAGGGAGGTCAAATAAACGTTATTTCAGATGGTTACTTTTTCTTTCCCGATACATGCAAAGTGCTGAATTGTTTCATGATCACTTAAATTTATATAAAAATAACTCTGAAATTCAAATACATGACTTTTTTTAAATAAGTGCAGCATAAAGATATGACTACAAATATGTGATATTAAAAAAATACATTCACTTGAGTATTATCATTTAGCTCATCTTGAAGAGTAGACATGCCTCCTAACAATTTTACCCTGGCTCAAAAACTTCATAGGTTTTATTTATGAAAATCTTAGCAGAAGCAAATTATGAGCCATATTGAAACAACAACAACAAAACAGTGTCATTGTTTTTATTTGACTGAAAATCAAACCCATACTTATTGCTGAAGAAGGTCAAATGAGAAACTTCATTTCATTTGAAAGAGCTTTGTAAATTATAAGGACTTATACAAATGTAAAATGTGAGAGTGGAGTTAAAGAATGAAAATCTCAATTGATACAATTAAAAATTAGGCCTCCAGTTCCTAAAAATAATTCAGAAAACTTCCAATTGTTTTGAGATCTAGTAGCAGCATTATGATATACTGTATATATAGTATTCAAGGTGCCTACCTGGAGGTGGGCAATATGCATTGAGTATGTAAAATTTTGTTGGTAAAAGTATTCATTCATACTATTTAAAAAATCTTTATTGAATCTATTGGGATGACTTTGGAATGAAATTATATAGGTTTCATGTGTACAATTTTATAATATACCACCTATATATTGTTTGTGTGTTCATCAAGTCTCTCTCTGTCACCATTTATTGCCCTTTACCGTCTTCTACCTCCATTTCTTTGTCTACATGATTTTTTTTTTGGGGGGGAAGTTAATTTTTTCACCTTTTTAACCCAACAGCTTTCTCCTTTATGATAGCTATTAGTCTGTTCTCTGTATCTATGTGTTTATGTTTTGTTTCTTAGTTTATTTTGTTAATTAGATTCCACATATAAGTGAAATCATATGGTAATTGCATTTTTCCGATTAGCTTATTCCAGTTAGCATATTACTCTCCAGATCCATTCATGCTATTGCAAAAAGGTAAGATTTTCTTCTTTTTTTATGGCTGAATAGTATTTCATTGTGTAAATGTACCAGAGCTATGTTATCCACTCATTTACTGAAGGGCACTTGGGCTTCTTCCAAATTTTGGTTATTGTAAATAATGCTTCAGAGAACATAGATGTACATATATTTTTTTAAATCAGTGTTTCAGGATTCTTCAGATATATTCCCAGAAATGGCTGGACAGCCATATATATATATCAAATATATATATATATATATATTTTTTTTTTTTTTTCCTGAGGTACTCCATACTTTTTTTCTCAGTGGCTGCTACAGTCTACATTCTCATCAACAGTGCAATGCAGTTCTTTTTTTGCCTCCATATCCTGGCCAATAATTTTTTTTGATTGGTTTATTGATTATAGTCATCCTGACAGGTGTGAGATAATATTATATTGCAGTTTTAATTTGCATTTCTCTGATGATTAGTGAAGGTGAGCATCTTTTCATGCTTATTGGCCATATGTATGTCAAGTTCTTTGCCCATTTTTTAAATTTAATTGTTTGTTTTCTTGATGTGAAGTTGTATAAGTTCTTTATAAATTTTGGATAGCAATCCCTCATTAGATGTATCATTGGTGGCTATATTCTCCCATTCACTGTTTTTTTATTTTTTATTTTATTGATGATTTCCTTTTCTATGCAAAAACTTTGTTAGTTTGATAAAGTTCCATTGGTTTAATTTTTTATTTTGTTTCTCCTGCCCAATGCAATATCAAAAAAAAAATATTGCCAAGAGAAATGTCCGAGATTTTACTGCTTACATTTTCTTCTAGAATTTTTATGGTTTTTGAATGTTACATTTAAGTTTTAATCCATTTTGAATTTGAAGTTTTAATCCATTTTGAATGTGTATGCTGTAAGAAGGTGTTCTAATTTTATTTTATTTGAATGTATCTGTCCAATTTTCCTAAAACCACTTATTTAATAGACTATCATCACCCCATTTTATATTCTTGCCACCTTTGTTGAATATTAATTGACAATAAAGGCATTACTTTATTTCTAGGTGCTCTATTTTGTCCCATTAATCTATACATCAGTTTTCATGCCAGTCACTCCTATTTTGATTACCATGGTTTTATATCATATAATTTGATTCCTCCAACTTTGTCATTTTTTCTCAAGATTGCTGTGGCTACTCATGGTCTTTTATGGTTCCATATAAATTTTTGGAAAATTTGTTTAAGTTCTGTGAATATGCTATTGCTATATTGATAGCAATTGCATTGAATCTATAGATTGCTTTTAATAGCATGGATATTTAAATGATGTAGATAGATTCTTCCTACCCATGAACATGGTGTATGCTTCCATTTATTTATATATTCTTTATTTTCTTTCTTCAGCATCTTATAAATTTCCAAGTACAGGTATTTTACATTTTTGGTTAAACTTATTCAAGGTATTTTATTTTTGATGCAGTTGTAAATGAGATTGTTTTATTTATTTATTTTTATTTTAAAAATTTAAAAATATATATTTTATTGATTTTTAGAGATAGGAAGGAAGTTAGAGATATAGAGAGTTAGAAATATTGATGAGAGAGAAACATTAATCTGCTGGCTCCTGCATACCTCCTACTGTGGATGTGCCCACAACCAAAGTACATGCCCTTAACCAGAATTGAACCTGGGATCTTTCAGTCCGCAGGCCAACATTCTATCTTCTGAGCCAAATCAGTTAGCGCAAGATTGTTTTCTTTTTTTGTATGATAGTTCATTATTAGTGTATAAAATACAACTGGTTTCTAGATATTTATTTTTTATCCTAGTACTTTACTGATTTTATTTATAAGCTCTAATAGATTTTTGTTAAAATCTTTAGGTTTCTTTATACATTTTATCACGTCATCTTCAAACAACGACAGTTTTATTTACTTATTTTTTATCCTTACCCAAGGATATATTTATTGATTTTTTAAAGAGAGAAAAACATTGATGTAGGAAAAAATCATCAATTAGTTGTGTCCATACATGCACAGACCCAGAATAAAACCCATAACCTAGGTATATGTTCTGACTAGCAATGGAACCTGCAACCTTTTGTTGCACAACAGAATGATGCTCAAATCAAATTGCAGCTAGGTCAATAATGACAGTTTTAATCTTTCCTTTCAAATTTGGATAACTTTGATTTCTTCTTCTTGTCTGATTATTGTGGCTAGGACTTCCAGTACTAGGCTGAATAAAAGTGGTAAGAGTTGACATTCATATTTTCCTGATTTGTACGAAAAATGCTTTTAGGTTTTGCCATGGATATGATGTTGGCTGTCAGTTTTTCATATAAGGGCTTTATTATGTAGAGGTATGTTCCCTCCATTTTCATTTTGCTGAGTTTTTATCAAAAAATGGGTGTTGATGGCATTTTCTGCAACTTTTGATGTGATTATGTAGTTTTTATCGTTCATTTTATTTTATTTGTTTAATGTATTGATAGATTCAGTTTGCTAATACTTAATTATAAATATTAGCATGTATGTTCACCAGGGATATTGGCCTATAATTTTCTTTCTTTGTAGTGTTCTTATCTGGTTTTGAAATTAGGACAATTGCTAGCCTGGTAAAATGAGCTTGGAATAGTTTTTGGAATAGTTTGAGAAGGATAGGTATTAGTTCTACTATGAATGTTTGGTTATATTCACATGTGAACCAATCTTGTTCTAGACTTGTCAGTTCTCCCCTACCCTTCCTCTCCCCCCACCACTGCTTTGATTCCATTAATTATAATCAGTCTATTCAGATTTTCTGATTCTTCCTGAATCAGGCTTGGAAGATTGTATGTGTCTAGAAATTCATCCATTTTGTCCAATTTGTTGGTATGTCCTTGCTTGTAATTTTTTTTACATATTTTATTAATTTTTTACAGAAAGGAAGGAAGAGGGACAGAGAGCTAGAAACATTGATGAAAGAGAGACATCGATCAGCTGCATCCTGCACACCTCACACTGGAGATGTGCTCGAAACCAAGGTACATGCCCTTGACCGGAATTGAACCTGGGACCTTTCAGTCCGCAGGCTGATGATCTCTATCCACTGAACGAAACCAGTTTTGGCTGTAATATATTTTTAAATATCTTGTACTTTTATAGAGTTGGCATTCTCTTTCATTTCTGATTTAATTTATTTGGGTCCTCTCTTTTTTTCTTCTTAATGAGTCTATTTAAAGTTTTTTAAAATGTTGTCTCTCTGTCTTTTCAAAGAACTAGCTCTTGGTTTCATTGCCTTTTAAAAAAACTTTATTTATCTTATTTTTGCTCTGATCTTTATTATTTCCTTTCTTCTACTCTCTCTGGGCTTTCTTTTTGTTCTTATTCAAGTTCTTATTAATGTAAATTTAGATTGTTTATTCAAGCTTTTTCTTATTTCTGAAGGTAGGACTGTAATGCTATGCATTTCCCTTTTAGGATTGTTTTGCTGTTTCCTATAGATTTTAGGTTGTTGTGTTCTCATTTTCATTTGTTTCAAGGTATCTTTTGACTTCTTCCTTTATCTCATTATTAACACATTCATTGTTTAGTAACATGTCATTTAGCTTAATGATTTTGTGAGCGTTTCTTTTTCTTTTTTTCTTGTGGCTGACTTCTAGGCTCATTTCATTATCTATAATAATAAAAGCATAATATGCTAATTAGACTGGACAGCCGAATGACCTTCCAAACATCCTTCTGGATGAAGCTGTGGCAGTGGGCCCTCCTTGTAGTTAACTTATTGTCTTTTTCTTGGGGCTTTTAAAATTTTCTATTTTTTTTAAACATTTTTCAGTTCAATTATGATGTGTCCTGGTGTAGGCCTCTTTGTGTTCCTCTTATTTTGGACTCTTTGTACTTCCTGCACTTATTTGTCATTTTCCTTCACCAGATTAAGAAAGTTGTTAGTCATTATTTCCTCAAATAGATTCTTGATGCCTTTCTCTCTCTCTCTCCTTCTCCTGGTACCCCTGTGATATGGATGTTGTTATGCTTCATGCTATCCCAAAGATCCCTTAAACTATCCTCACGTTTAAAAATTATTTTTTCATTTTCCTGGTTTAAGGGAAGTGGTCTAATTGCTGCCATGCTTCCAAATCACTGATTCAGTCCTCTGCTTCATCCAATCTGCTGTTTATTCCTTCTAAAGTATTATTCATCTCAGATATTATATTCTTTATTTATGACTGATTCATTTTATGGTTTCTATTATTTCTTATGCATGCTAACTTTGTTGAAGTCAGTAAGTTCCTTGAGCATACTAATATCCATTTGTTTAAAACTCTATATCGTGTAAAATGCTTGTCTCCATTACATTTAGCTTTATTTTTTTCTGGAGATTTCTCCTGGTCTTTCATTTGGGGCATGCTTCTTTGTTTCTCTATTTTTGCTGCCTCTTTGTGTTTGTCTATGTATTAGGTAGCTCTGCTATGACCTTGTGTCATAGGGATGTCCTGTGGGACCCAGGGATGTAGTCTCCTAGATCACCTGAGCTGGGTGCTCCATGAATGTCTTTTGCATGGATTATGTGGGCCCTCCTGTTGTAATGTATTGCTGTTGGCTCATGTGTGTGTGGGTTGTCTTTCATGCTGGCTGACTCTGAAGACTGACCCTGACTATGGAGTATGAGCTGTTATGTTAGTGCTGACCCCACAAAGCAAAATTCATATCAGCAGGGTCTGATGCTTGCAAAGATCTCCCTTTGTATACACTGATTGTGAAGCTGATTATATCCTGCTCTAGTGTTTTCTGAAGCTGTTGGTTATGGGGCCTTTTGAAAGGGACTCTGGTGCAGTCCAATGGCACACACTGTAACTGGTCCTCAGCAACCTATTTTGAGTTACATAGTGATTCACAGTTTGTGGTTGCTTTTGCTAGGTCTTAGTGTGCATGGGAATGACAAAACTGTATACTGAGACTAGCTTTTATCAGCAAGTCAGCAAAAAACCCAAGGCACTCCATGATCTACCTTTGCTGGCCTCTGCCAGCCAGCTACCTGGCTCAGTCACTGAAAGGACCTCTGGCAGAATTTGAATTGCATATGGTATGTTCTCAGTGAGTCACCAAGTAGGGGCAAATGTGGTTCACCATATTGAAGAAGAGCTAAATTGAGTGCCATTGCTGGGTCTGCAGTCAATCAGAAAATGTCCCAGGATATACCAAGTCTAACTGCCACTTGCTGGTTGCCTACAGACATTTGTGGTGGGGCTGAATCTCAGAGAATTGTCAGAAGGAGACTAATAGATTTTATCAGGCCCATCAGACCAAGATTTGACTGTGTGAAGGAAGGGCTCTATACTGGTCAGAGCTGTGAGGGAAAAATAGCCCTTTTCCTAGAGCCACACAACTTAATGTGCCCAATATTCTCCAAAAGCCTGAGATTAACAAGGCAGAGCTCCCAGGAATTGGGAGAGAGGGGCTAGTGGATCTACTGTGAGAGGGAGATGCCAGTCAGTCTTGGGAGAAGGTGGGAAGAGTGGCCCCTACCCCAGAACTCAGTCTGTCCCAGGTCCTGCCCAGACATTGGCAGGACGGATTTACTATGAGTTTAGTGTGTGCGGTCACCTAGTGCTTAGAGAATTGTTCTAGCAGATCTCCCTTGAGGAGAAAGTACCAATCAGGTTCATGGGAAATTGGGGGGAATGGCCCCTGCCCCACAAGCAATACCTCTCAGTCACTGACCCTTCCTGAGTCTCTATACTCCAACCCCTGAGGCAACTGAAAATATCAGTTGGGCATGAACTCTGCAGGTGGGATAAAAGGATGTCCAGAGCATAGGGCTATGATGTTTCATTCCCCCTGGCTGTGCTCCACTTAAAAAAGATAGTGTTTTCATGCTGGAGAATGACTTAGCACTAATTTTCTTCCCAGCTCTTTCTCCCAGCCACAAACTCCAGTTTCTCCTCACATGACTCTGGTCTGTTTTTCCCTACTTTTGCTGGAGTACAGGTTGAGTGGCTGCAAATGAGAAAATATGCATTGGCCCTTTAAGAGGGCAGCTGTGTTTCTAGCAGACTCATGTATTTTACTAAAATACAGAATCCTCACTGATTTTCACAGCCAGATGGCATATAGGAGCCTCTTCCTGTCTCTGGTACTCTGTGCTAGGGAGCCAAGAATGGGTCTGAGACCCCATGCTTCTCCAGGGAGCCCCTACAGCTAACATATCCCTCCAGAATATCAGCTGACACCTGTGGGAATGGTGTCAGCCATTTTCATATCTCCCTTTTTACCAGTCTTGATGTGGCTTTTTCTGTAAATCTTTGAATATGCGACTTCTGTGTAGCTAGTCTTCAGGCGGTTTTTCAGGTTGATTGCTCTATATTTTAGTTGTAATTTCAGTTAGATTCTGGAAGGAGGTGAGTGTAACATCTACATAATATACCATCATTTTGAATCTCCCCATTCACACTACTTATTTGTTTCTACTCTGCTTTTATCCATTTCCTGCCATAACTAAAATGATTTCTATCAACTAATTTTACATCTTTGATTGCTAAACCCTTTAGTTGGTCTTCCAAATTCTTTTAAAGTTGGTTCAGAAGTTTTGTGAGAGCAAACCAACTATAAACTTGGGCTGGAGTGCAGCAAATGGGTATCACTTGTTTCAGAGGTATTTCAATAATGAACTGAGGTGGATATGTTTAAGTTATAATTTGTGCAGTGTGATAGTGCAAATGAGTTATAAACCAAGTAGATGGTGTAATCAATATTAAGATCTGGAGCAGAAAACTAGGAAAATAATATCCATTAGTAGAATGACACTTCCAGTTCTGAAACATGTTTGAACAGATAGTAACATCTAATTTGGCAGTTTCAACAAATTGTGGTTTAAATTCACCATTGTCCGATCATTTGGTTAACTGTGACTCTAAGAGAGAACATGGTTTGATCATGTACTGTTTGATGATATGGAGAAAATGACTTCACCTTACAAATATGACTGTCAGTGGAGTCCTCATCAACACTTCATGGAGGTCATTTCAAATTCTTTTGACTTTTTAAATTTTATCTTATAGGTTCAGCACTTCCCTTTACTATTCTGTCACTTTGTGTTAATAATACTTTTGGGCTATCAACTGGATGTAATAATTCTTAATAAAAGCTGACTTATCTCTTCCTCCTTAAGTGCAGCGATAGACATAACCTAATCAGTGTCTGCTGAAGCATCTTATCATAGCTGAAACATCAGGGACTATGGATTAGCAGTTCTGCTAATGTGCAAAGAGGAAAAGAGCTAAAACATTGCATGCCCTATTTCCTGTATTAGTGCATGTGTTTAGATATTCAAAGGAACCTTGCAAATGTATATAGATAATTAATTATTTGTTCAATATCAAGACTGAAAAAGAAGTAGCAAGTAATATTTTGAAAATGGATGGATACATAATTTTGCCAGAAGAAAATGACCAATGATTTTTAAAGTTTTCCACCAGATAATGAACAGCTTTATTAGAGATATTCCTAGAGCAGGCATGTGCTTTGCAACACAGCTAAATCCATTAGGCAAACAGAGAGGGCAAACAGAGCCACAATGCCAAAGACTGCATTATGAATATAATGGAATACAGATCAGATGCTACCAAAATACTCAGCTTTAAGGTTTGTCAGTGGCTAAATTACAGCAGATAGAAATTATCATTCTTCAGTGAAATTCCATGAAATGTTCCTCAGCAATCTACTCTATAACATATAGGCATTCAGTAATTTCTTTCTATAATTTGCAAAAATGGAAGAATTTCTTTAAAATGCATGCATACTACTTGCCATTGCTTATTTTGATTCATTTAATAGAATCCTAATTCCAGTATTTTAAGAAACACTCTCTACTGTTTTCATAGTCCTGCAAATAGACCTTCAATTCAAAATATTTTTCTTTTAGAAAGAAAGGAGTTTGGAATGTAGGATAATAAAATTACAAATTTACTGAATCCTTTTAAACACAGTCATTTCTGTATTTGCAGGTTTAACATGTTAGAATTTAAGAAGGTTTAAGTTAGATTCAAAGGAGATATGCTTTCCAACAGTCTTTCCTTTAAATGTTGATTTTTAAATACTTTGTGAACCTTTCAACTTGTTCTGTAAGAGGTTAGTGTTACATACATTTTTATAAATATAACTGTTATATTTTAAAAAATCTCTTATTCCAATCAGATGAAGATGGGAGAAATCAGACTTCAGGAAAACATATATATCAGGGCAAAATAGTTCAGTTACCAAAGCCCAGGGAGTAACATCACTGCACACATCAGAGGGAATGTCATTGACTTCGTTGCTGCTGTACATCCTGCTCCTGTTGTGTCTAAGGTGTTCCCACCATCTGTTTGATGGATTTGTTTTACATCACTGAGGTTCATCTCTTCCGGCATCCCTGAAGAGGCAAATAACAAAACACAGGATGATGCATGGCCACTTTACCATGATACCTCTAGAACAACTCTTAAAACCAAGTGTGAATGCCATCATTTTTTTTTTATAATATTCACCATGTGTTCACCTAACTCTAAACGATTCATGTGATCCAGGAATTTCGGCTCTTCTTTTTTTTTAAAAAAACACATTTTATTAATTTTTACAGAGAGGAAGGGAGAGGGATAGAGAGTTAGAAACATCGATGAGAGAGAGACATTGATCAGCTGCCTCCTGCACGTCCCACACTGGAGATGTGCCCCCAACGAAGGTCCATGCCCCCGACCGGAATCAAACCCGGTACCTTTCAGCCCGCAGGCCGACGCTCTATCCACTGAACCAAACTGGTTTTGGCTCTGCTCTTCTTAAATTAGAGAGTCTAATCTCTTGAATAAGAGTTCTCAGAAATATAGGAGCAAAATGAAATGCTTTTCTCCTCCAGTCTCTTCAAAGCATTTGGAGTATTTACCAAATGTCATTAATTGGTAAAATAGTAAATAAATTTAATTTTAAAATGTCATGAACTATGGCATTATCACTTGTCCCAGAAATGTAGCAACTATAGTAACGATGTGAAAAGATTTTCTTGAAAAAAAAATGTGAGGAGAAATCATTAAATATGACATATTTTATAGGGTTCTTGTTGGAAATACATGAAAAAATAACAACTAATATTATAACCTTTATGTACACACACAGTTTTGGGGATGGAGGTGTAGAGATTTGTCAATAAATGAAAAAATTTGTTATTAGGGTGACCTGTAGATGAAAATCTGGATAACCTGTTAATTAAAAGAAAGTTGGCAATATTAACCAAGATCCAGTCGTCTTGGTTATGGAATTTGACAAGCAGAGGAGGCCAGCTCCCAAATTATTTGGGGGAAGAAATATCAGTTTCTTAAAGAAGTTTACTGTAATATATCTAGGAAATTACTAACTTATCACTTATCATCTAGTGCTACCAGTGTTCTGAGACTCTGTGACTGTCTGAATTATCTCATGGCATGCCACTATCAGTCACAATTAAGTTTAAATTTAATATTGTTACAGCCACACATATTGACATCATAATTACAGTGAGATTGAGAAAAAAAAGCTTCTTATAAGGAAAAGTCAGTATTTATGTAATTAGGTCAATACATATATATAATTCAGAAGATGAGCTCTATTGCATTCAGAGCATTAAAATGAAGTGCAGCTCTACTGATCTACCGTATTGATTTTACAGTCTGAGCTCTCGCATTATTATTCATTGTTTGGGTACTTGTTTTGCCCTTCTGTGTCATTAGGCA
>PVJN01025707.1:7879-29845 GCA_004026805.1 Lasiurus borealis | reverse complement strand
GGCATACCCTAACCCCCCAGTGTCTTGTGTTCATTGGTTATGCTTATATGCATGCATACAAGTCCTTTGGTTCATCTCTTATCTACTCCACCTCTCCTTAACCTTCCTGTTGTAATTTGACAGTCTGATGCTTTACTGCCTCTGTATCTATCCTTTTGTTCACCAGTTAGCAACATTGTTTTAAATAATTTTATTGATTTTTTACAGAGAGGAAGGGAGAGAGATAGAAAGTCAGAAACATTGATGAGAGAGAGACATCGATCAGCCGCCTCCTGCATGCCCCATAGTGGAGATGTGCCCGCAACCAGGATACATGCCCCCGCCCAGAATCGAACCTGGGACCTTTTGGTCCGCAGGCCAATGCTCTATCCACTGAGCCAAACCGATCTCAGCCAGCAGCATTTTTTATTTTTATTTCTTTATTTGTTTGTTTGAGAGAGAGAGAGAGAGGAAGAGAGAGAGAGAGAGAGAGAAAAAGAGAGAGAGATTTATTGTTCCTCTTACTCATGCATTCATTGGTTGATTCTTCTATGTCCCTGATCCCCCAGCATTTTTGGTGTATCTGGATGATGCTGAGCTACTCAGCAGTATTTTACTAGTAAAAGAGTCATCAAAGTCTCACTGGAGTGAGAAACAGGAGACTCCTTCAAAGCATAGATGCAGCCGAGGGGAACTGTTGAGGACCAAGAGAATGGGGGTCAGAGGTCATGGCAGACTATCATTTGTTCTGAGAGGGATGATACAGGAAGGAGAAAGGGCAGACTCAGAGAACCCCTCATTTGTACCGGCCTGCCTCCAGGCTTGCTCATGTCACCTCCCTGGTTGCTCCAGGAAGTCCTCCAGGTCCTTGTCTGTGTGGCTGGCTCTATCTAGAACACCTGGTTTTACCACCTCACACCTCTTGCCCTTTCACCTGAGAAACTCACCCCACTTTACAGCTCATCTCCAATATGGCTGCCTCTGGAACGCTTTTATTTTTGATACCATACACAAAAATAAATTCCAAATGGATACAGGACTTAAACATAAGATGGGAAACCATAAAAATACTAGAGGAGGAATCCACAGGCAGCAAAATCTCAGATATATGCCAAGGGAACTTCTTTATTGATTCTGCTCCTAGGGTAATGGAAGCTAAAGAGAAAATAAACAAATGGGACTACATCAAAATAAAAAGCTTTTACACAGCAAAAGAAACCACCAACAAAACCACAAGAAAGACCACTACATGGGAAAACATATTTGCCAATGTTATCATTGATAAGGGTTTAATCTCCAACATTTACAGGGAACTCATACAGCTCAACAAAAGGAAGATAAACAATCCAATCAAGAAATGGGCAACAGACCTAAATAGAAACTTTTCGAAAGAAGACAGAAGGAAGGCAAAGAGACATATGAAAACATGCTCAAAGTCACTAATTATCCAAGAGTTGCAAATCAAAATGACAATGTGGTACCACCTCACACCTATCAGAATGGCTATCATCAACAAATCAACAAATGACAAGTGCTAGTGAGGATGCAGAGAAAAAGGAACCCTTGTGCACTGCTGGTGGGAATGCAGACTGGTGCAGCCACTGTGGAGAACAGTATGGAGTTTCCAAAAAAAACTAAAAATGGAGCTCCCATTTGCACTTATATCCCAATACGCCAGAAACATCAGTCAGAAAGGATATATACACCCCTATGTTCATAGCAGCACAATTTACCATAGCTAAGATTTAGAAACAGCCTAAGTGCCCATCAGCAGATGAATGGATTAAAAACTGTGGTACATCTACACAATGGAATGCTAAGCTGAGCTAAAAAAGAAGGAATTTCTACCATTTGCAACAACATGGATGGAACAAAAATAGTTCAAGAGACAGAGAAACATTGATCAGACCATCAAACCTCGGAGGGAAGGTAGGGGAGGGGGGGGATAAGGGGGAAAGATCAACCAAAGGACTTTTATGTATGCATAGGGGCATAACCAATGGACACAGACAGCAGAGTGGTGAGGGCATGAGTGGGGGCAGGGTAGAGAGGGTAATGGGGGAATAAGGACACATATGTAACACATTAATCAATAAAGAAATTTAAAAAATATTTTTTTAATTGATTTCAGAGAGGACAGGGTGGAGACTGAAATAGAAACATCAATGATGAGAGAGAATCATTGATCAGCTGCACTGGGGTTTGAGCCCACAACCTGGGCATATGCCCTGACTGGGAAGAGAACTGTGACTTCTGGTTCATAGGTCGATGCTCAAACACTGAGCCACGCTGGCTGGCCTCGGGGAAGCTATTGAATCCATCCTCCCATTCATTCTCACCTTCATTTCTTCACTCATGACCGTTTCCTGTGTGCTGGGCTCTGTGCTGTTTGCAGGGGCATCAGCAGCTCTCCTGAGAGAGGTGGTTAGAGAGGGAGGAGGGCCAGGCCTGGCAGGAAGGCCTTGGGAACCGTGGAGAGGAGGTGGGATTTACTCGGAAGCCACAAAAAGGTTCTGAGCAGGTGAGACCCTGACTCCAGCAGGAAGTGGTGGTGGGGGGGAGAGGGGCATTGTGAGAGGCAGGAGGCGATGCTCAGGGCCCAGCTAGGGGGCTGCAAGGGAGATGCTGGCCGCGTAGACCAGGGTGCTTGTAGGGATGGTGGAGAGAAGCCGACAAGAGTAAGACGCATGTTGGGGATGGGACGGAGTTTTTGGTGATGAAACAGTTGTGGGGAGAGGGAGCAAAAGGAGTGGAGAACCGCCCTAGGTTTGTAGCCTGAGCTGCGAGGTGCCTGGTGGTGACTCCTCCTCCCTCCTTGGGCCATTCCTGCACCTGAGCCCCGGACCCTTCAGCACAGGCCCCGACTTGCACACTCGGTAGACAACGGCAGTCTTCTCTTCTTCTCGCGCCCAGCTCTTCTTCTCACCATTTGGGCCAGTCCCTGGGGGAACTCTGAGACTTGCTTTCTTCGTCCATAAAACGAAGATGATGATACGTCCCACCTCCTGGTACTTGGGAGAATCAGACGAGCCATGGCCTGAGCAGCACTTGGCTGCCTGCCTGGCGCAGTGAGCAGCCCGTGAATGGCAGCCGTTGTTATTATTGTTATTTGTCTTAACACAGAGCAGTTGTCGCACGATTGTCCACTGGCCTGATCGGTGTGTGCAGCCTGGCACGCGCGGGCGGCACCTGTGGTTGAATGAAGACTTCTATCTGGCGGCTCGGTTTTGTTCTGCGTTTGGTTCTTCCTGGCCACAGTCATTTTGAAAAGTCACTGTCACTAGGAAGGTGAGGACTGTCGCCTGTGCACTGCCGTTCTCACGTGGATGCAGTTTCTAAAACAAAAGGAGCTGGAGATGGAGGGGGAGAGATTTGACCATCGTGGCATCAGGAGAGCGCAAGGACAAGCAGCATTTAATTTAATTAATTAATTTATTTTTTAAAAATATATTTTATTGATTTTTCACAGAGAGGAAGGGAGAGGGATAGAAAGTCAGAAACATCGATGAGAGAGAGACATCGATCAGCCGCCTCCTGCACACCCCACACTGGAGATGTGCCCGCAAGCAAGGTACATGCCCCTGACCGGAATCGAACCCGGGACCTTTCAGTCCGCAGGCCGATGCTCTATCCACTGAGCCAAACCGGTCTCAGCAACGAGCAGCATTTTAGAAAGGGGTCATTCGTTGGGCCCCAGGGTGTGAGACTGTTTTAGTTGGAGTTAAAGATATTGACATCCCAGCAGCGAGAGCTGCGGGCGTGGGGAGGCGGCGGGCAAGACGGGGCTCCTGGGAAATCAGGCTGGGCTGGCGCGATGGCATGATGCAGGAGCCCCTAAAATCCTTCTCACATCTGAGCGACTTTCACGTTTAGGACAAACGCTCAGCATGACTGGCTTCTAGCAACAACTAAACAAGAAGTCATTGCCTGTCCCTCGTACCCCAGAGGCAGCGGGTCTCCACCCCGATGGTGAGGCCCACGTGGGACAGGTGACTGCCCAGTGGCTTTCTCACAGACGTCACTCCCCCCGGCTCTCCTGACACCTTTCTCCTGCTCTTCCTCCCACCTCATTGGCCATTTTCATTGACCTTCTCCTTCTTTAATTTTTTAAAAATATGTTTTTATTTATTTTAGAGAGGAAAGGAGAGAGACAGAAACATCAATGATGAGAGAGAATCATTGATCGGCTGCCTCCTGCATGCCCCACACTGGCGATTGAGCCCACAACCCGGGTATGTGCCCTGAATGGGAACCCAACTGTGACCTCTTGTTTCATAGGTTGACCCTCAACCATTGAGCCACACTGTCTGGGCATCCTTCATTAAGTCTTTCTCCCTTCTCTGGCCTCTACATGCTGGAGTTTCTCAAGGTGGGTCTCGGGACTTGTTCTTTCTGTCCCTAGTGATTTATGGATTCAAATGCAGGTGCTGATGACACCTGCACATGTATCTCCAACATAGAATTTTCTTCTCCCCAGACTCCCTCCCTCACACTCTCATTGACAGCTCTTCTCAGATGTTTCTCAGAAGGACCCCAAATGGAATTTTAGATTTTTGCCTTCAAATCTTTTCTTTCCCTCCCCCCACAAATCTCCATGACAGTACATAGCACCAACATTTACCCAGAAACCAAGGAGTCTTGGTATCTCACTTTCTCTTATCACCCGGATCAAATCCAACACCAGGTCTAGTCACTTCTGCCCCACAGTGTATCTCCAATCCTTCAGCTTCTCCCCACTCCACAGGCACCTCCCTGATGCATGGCACCATCCTGCTCACAGATACCACAGCTGTGTCCTAACCTCTGCTCTGTTCTTCTCTCCTTCACCCATTTCTTCATCCAGCTTCTCTCTCTTTTCAAATCAGAACACTGCCACTCTGATTAAATTAAATAAAAACTTTTTAGAGGTGTTTCTTATCCTATATAATAAAAGGGTAATAGGCAAATTGACCCTAACAGCAGAAAGACCAGGAACGACCGGTCGCTATGACAGGCACTGACCACCAGAGAGCGGATGCTCAGTGCAGGAGCTGCCCCTTGGTGGTCAGTGCGCTCCCACAGGGGGAGCTCTGCTCACCACAAGCCAGACTGAACATTGCGAGCACAGCGGTGGTGCTGGGAGCCTCTCCTGCCTTCTCAGCCTCGCTAAGGATGTCCTCCTATGGCTTTGGCCTGCTCCATGGGCGGTCGTGCCTAAGCTGCAGTCAGACATCCCTCTGGCAGTCCGGGAGCCTGGGAGCAAGCCTAAGCTGGCAGGTGGATATCCCCTGAGGGGTCCTGAGAGGGCACAGGCCGGGATGAGGGACTCCCTGAGGACATGAATTTTCATGCACCAGCCTCTAGTACTTAGAATAAAACCCCGGCTCTGACCATGGCCTTCAAAACCCTGCCTAATTGTCAATCTTCCCAGTGCTCACCAGGCTCCGGCCATGCGGGCCTCTGCTCCTCATGGGCCACGTCAGTCTCCCTCCTACCTCAAGTCCCTGGCGTGTGCTCACCCCTCAGCCTGGACCTTCCCTCCCACATCCTGATCACCTCACCTGAGGCAGAAGCTGCCTTACTCTGCCCCTCCCTGCCCTGTGAGCTTTCTGTAAACACTTACCATGGCTTGTGATTATGATCAGTTTCTATTTATTGGCATTTGCCACCAGAATATAAGCTTCTTGAGGTCGGGCACCACCCTCTGACCTGCTGGTGGTCTCATCCCGGGCTCAGTAGGGATCAGGTGAAAGAACAGGCCCAGCAATAGTTCTCTCTTCAGGGAGAACCAAGGTAGCAAGACTTGGTTCCTCCCCTCAGGAAACAGCAGGCTCCTATCCGAGGTCACCTTCAGCACCCCCACTCCTTCATCTGTGGACCGCCTCCTGCACGCTCCCTACTGGGGAGGGAGCCCGCAACCCAGGCACGTGCCCTTAAGCGGAAATCAAACCCTGACCTCCTGGTTCCTAGGCCGATGCTCAAGCCCAAGAGCCATGCTGGCCAGGCCATCTGGGTGACTTTCAATAGAAAGCTCTATTTCCCACTGCCTTTGTGGACAGTTTCTTTCTCACACTCTCTCAGAATTACAGATGTTTTATTTTCTAAGGTCAAAGGGAAGACAGAAACCCAGTTTAATTACTAAATGACTCTGCTGATGCCCGTGTGAAAGACAGATGCTTTCTGCGAAGAATTACGGCGGCGGTGTCCCGCCTGGCGGAAGCTGCGGGCAGGTAGCCAAATCGTTGGATTTCCCCGCAGAGCATCCGCAGAACAGCATCAGCGAGGGAATGATCTTCACGGTGCCACCCTCCCCAGAACATGCCTGAGTTCACATGTACAGCTCCTAACACGACGGAGCTGCGTCTTCTCTTGTGAAACGGGGCAGCTGTATCCTGATAGTGCCAGGCACGTAGGAACTGCTGAATAGATGTTTGTTTGTTCCATGAGTAAGTGATATACGTTCAAAGAGTAATCATGTGAAATAACATCGAGAAGCCAGTTCACGAGCCTCAGGTAGGCAAAGCTTTGGGAGGGGAGGATGTGAAGGGAGTGGAGCCTTCGAAGGCCATTTCTGGGGGGATGAGATGGTGCAGCCACTGGGGGTAGGGGGTGATTTGGCAATGCCATGTAAAAGCGGGGGACTGACCCAGCTCTTTCTACTCCTAGGTGCTGACCAGGGGCAGAGGCCGGGACTTTTCCTAGGAAATATTTGAGGCTTCGTGGGCCCACAGTTGTGGCTGCACCCGCACAGCCGAGCCCCTGTAGGAAGGATGCAGCTGCAGGTGGTTAGTATGGGTGTGGCAATCAACCTTTATGTTCAAAAGCAGCGGGCTGGTTGGATTTGGCTGCCTCGGACCTAGAGACATACTCCTGGGTGTGGACAAGCAGGACCACGCCCCCTCCTGTTTGTGAGGGAGGGATTTGGAAGCCACCTACACCCACCAATAGAGAAACACATAACCTGTGGTATACACGCCCGGGATGCTACAGCTATCAACCCCGGCACATCTCAAAACCAAAGTGAGGAGCGGAGAGAGCAAGTCACAGAAGGAAATAGTAGGTGATGGTTAATTTTTTAAAAAATGTATTTTATTGATTTTTTACAGCGAGAAATGGAGAGAGATAGAAAGTCAGAAACATTGAGGAGAGAGAGACATGGATCAGCCGCCTCCTGCACGCCCCACTGTGGAGATGTGCCCGCAAGCAAGGTACATGCCCCCGACCGGAATCGAACCTGGGACCTTTCAGTCCACAAGCCGACGCTCTATCCACTGAGCCAAACCTGTCTCGGTGTGATGGTTAATTTTATATGTCAACTTAGTTGGGCCATGGGGCCCAGATATTGGGTCAAATGGTACTTTAGACCTTTCTGTGAGGGTGTTTGTGGATGAGATGAACAAATGGTACACTGTCGAGACTGGGGGTGAGGAAGGAGGTGAGGCCAATGCATGCCAACAGCCGCCTTACACGTGATGCTAATGACACCACAGACCGAGGAGCGGCAGGCAGCCTAATCTCTGCCTCGGACGAAGCCTTTTCCATTCTTGTCATTCTCCTCTAAGTTTCAAGTGGACCGGCGTCATGATGGCAGACAGGAGATTAGGGAGCTGGCCAAGGTGTCTGGTGAGTTGAGATGGTGGGGAGGGCGGGGAGAAGGGAGACCCAGGACCCCTGACTCCACCCTCAAGCTCTGACCTAAAACCCAAAGCCATAGAAGATGCAATTGAAAGAGAAAAGAAGGAGGTTGATTTCTCCCATCTAGAAAGAAAACAGGAGAGAATAAGAACAGACTTGCTGGCCCTAACCGGTTTGGCTCAGTGGATAGAGTGTTGGCCTGTGGACTGAAGGGACCCAGGTTTGATTCCAATCAAGGGCATGTACGCTGGTTGCGGGCATATCCCCAATAGGGGGTGTGCAAGAGGCATCCAATCAATGATTCTCTCATTGATGTTTCTAACTCTCTACCCCTCTTTCTTCCACTCGGTAAAAATCAATAAAATATATTTAAAAAGAAAAAAAAGAACAGAACAGACTTGCTGGCTAATATATGCAAAGTCTCTCAGGTTGATTTATAGTCCTCAGAGGCACTGTCGTGGAAATTCTGACGTGAGCAGTCACCGCAGGGCGGCATGGACTGTGTGGCCGGCCCCTCAGGGTTGGATGACTTCCAGTGAAGGGATAATTATAGGCACACAGTACTTGACGCAAATAACATTTGCAGCTGGGTGACTGGCAGTGTTAGACAGTTCCCAGAGCAGCCAGAAGGTGGCGCCACGTGTTAAGAGAACCGGATCTGAGGCCCGGGACTCTCCCATTTCCAAGGGCATCATCCCTCTGCCATTCTGGGTTGGCTTGGAAGCCACTCTTGGCTTTGTACCACAGAGTGGGATGCTTCTGAGATACCCAGGGTCCGTCCTTATTGCTCCTGTGCGGGTGCTAATTCCTTCTCCCCGGGGGGCGGTACTGTGGAGTTGGCTGGGCAGATGGTAGCGGGTGGGCCAGGCCATCCAAGTCGTTATCATCCAGAACTGCACACAATGACAGAAACTGCTGCCACAGTTTGAGTGCTGACCAAGGGCAGACACTATGCTCTGTGCGCTAGGCGAATTATTCGATTTAATCCCCAGTTAAATTGGCAATCCTGTGCAGTAAATATTATTATTTCACAGATGAGAACATTGACATTCAGAGAGGCTAAGGAATTTGTTTTAGTTCACAAGGTTGGTCAATGGCAAAGCCAGAATTTGAATTCAGTTATGTTGGCCTCTATAGCTTGTACCGTTAATCCCTGTGATATAATCTCCCTCCCTCCCTCCCTCCCTCTCCCCGTGCCTGGCACTGTGCTGGGTGTTAGATTTAGAAAGGACCAGACTCCTGCCTGCTCCTGGGATTCTCCCTGTAACACGTAGGCCCAGATATGACTGCCGTGTGTGGAGACCGGAAGGGCAGGCTCACGCTAGCTGCCAGCTTTAGGTCGGGCAGGAGGCTGGGGGCTATTCCAGTTGGCAATTCCAGCTCTTTGATGGCTTAACTGCACCTGGTTTTTGTGAATCTAGATCAGGTGTGTGGGCTGTGCTTCCTCTCAGTAACCCCCTCGTCTTGCCAATTTCTCCCTTCACTGCCATTTGGCAAGACCTGGGATCTATCCTGGCAGGTGTGTGGGGGGTGGGAGGGGTGGTTAATCAACGGCTGCTTCATCAAGGGTGGGGCGCAGGCCAGCACCTGACCCTGGGAAATGAAGGAGGTGGCAGCCGGCCAACTAACCAGCTGAGCCACCCAGGACTAGGGACGGGCTCCCTGGAGGGCTCTTCCTTAGGCTCCACCCACTGCTCCCCCATAATGAGGAGCTGGGACCGGAAGGTCTACTGGGAGGCTCGGAGGCCAGAGCCCCTCCCTCTCTCTGACAGGCCAGGAGCCTGAGGGAGGGAGGATTTGCCGAGGCTGCAGTCAGCCAGAGTGAAGACAGGGCAGCTGCGCCCGGTCTCCGGCTGGTCTGTGAAGAGAGCGGTGAAGTGAGCACCTGCTGGCGGAGCAGGGACAGGGAATCTGGCCTGTCCCCCGCACGCTGCAGGGAGAGATCAGGATGGCCCCGTCCCTTCCTCTAACACGGAGGGAACTGAGGCTGAAGGAGGGGGACGCTGACTGGGTTTCAGTGAACAGGGCTCTCCCGGGCTCCCTAGCCGGTGCCGGTCCTTAGAGAAGCACAAGCTCCATGCGGTTTGCTGGGATTTGGGATCTCACCTCAAGTGCAAAAGGAGGCGCGGGTGATGTGATCAGGTGCAGACGTTCTGGTAGGTCTGCAACCTCTTAGAGTGAGATGTGAGGAAACAGGGCAGTATGCTGGAAATCAGGATGATAATGTGAAAAAAACAAAACGCACAAAAAACACAATAGCTACCGCTATGGGTTGAGTTGTGTGACACCCAAAACATAGGCCGATGTCCTGACCCCCCAGCGCACACCCATGAGTGTGACCTGGTTTGCAAAGAAGGTCTTTGTAGATGCAATCGAGGGAAGATGAGGTCATGAGGGATGGGCCTTTGAAGAGGGAAGTTCAGACGCAGACACACGGGGAGAACAAAGGCAGCGGCTGGAGCAATGTAGCTACCAGCCAGGGAATGACAGGGAGGCTGGCCACCCCCTGAGGAAGAATTGGAGTGACACAGATTCTGTTCACCCCCAGCTCTGTTCACACCCAGCTCTCCAACTTCCGGCCCCCTGATGGGGAGAGAATAGATTGCCGCTGCTCTGAGACACTCTGTGGTATTTTGGTACAGCAGCCCTAGGAGCTTAAGACAGGTATCTCGCCCTAGCTGGTTTTGCTCAGTGGTTAGAGCACCGGCCTGTGGGGACTGAAGGGTCCCAGGTTCGATTCCAGTCAAGGGCACATACATGGGTTGCAGGTTCAATCCCCAGTAGGGGGTGTGTAGCAGGCAGCCAATCAATGATTCTCTTTCATCACTGATGTTTTTCTATCCTCCTCTCCCTTCTTCTCTGAAATCAATAAAAGTATATTTAAAAAATACACAAAAGTAAAGGTGGTGCCAGAGCAAATATTGGGGGGCGTGGGGGTGGGGGGAGAAAGAGCTCTCGCTTGTTGATTGACAGCTTTGCTGGGCACTTCCATCCGTTGAAGTGATCAGTGTTCATTGTGCACCTGCTGTGTGCCGGGCACTGGGCAGGGGCCAGAGAAAGAGCAGGAGGAAGGGAGGAGAGTGCCTGGTCCCGCCTTCCTGCCACTCACCCAGCTCTCCTGCACCCTCTCAGAGCCTCACAGCAGTCCTGCTAGGCAGGGATCATTTGCTCTCAACTTAAGAGACAAGGAAACTCACGCTTAGGGCCAGTGGCCGGCCCGCCGGGCCTCACTGCTGGTTCTGATGAAGCCGGGCCTGGCCTTCATGCAGACACAGTGGATGAAGGCTGCAGGGGGCGCCGTCTGAGCCACCACCTGCTCCCTCACAGCTCAGGGGGATGATGGCAGAGAGAGACCCCCACAGGCAGACAGACAGGCAGGAGTGCGGCCCAGGGACATGCCCTGCTCAGCATTTCTGGGGCACAGGGTGGGCGCTGCCTCCGAAAGCAACTCCACCTCTGCCCTGGCCTGGAGGCCTGCATGGCTGCGGGGATGGGGTGGGGAAGGGAGGTTAGAGGGGGGGAAAGCCTCGCATACGAGCGGTGTCCACTGTCCCCCTCCCACTGCTGGGCGGGAGGAGGCCCAGGAAGTGAAATCGGGGCCCTGACAGCGCGGCAGAAGCAGGGAGACCACAGACCTTCACTGCACGGAGCCTTCCTTCCCAGAGCGTCGGCCATAGCCAGACAGTGTCACTCTGGGATCCTCGGGGAGGAGACAGAGACAAGGCCACACGGTGGTCACATCTGAACAGAGTCTCAGGCAAGGACTCTCCGCAGCCCCCAAAATCAGCATTCCTCGTCCGGTCAGCACAGGTGACGAGGGACAGCAGTTTACAGTGACCGCCGGGCCGGCTCCATTCCTCCCGCTCCTGGTGAAACCTGTGAGTTGCCTGATCATTAAACCACACAAATTCTTCACAGTATCAACACAGAACAGGGGCTGGCTCTCCAACATCCCCGCATACCAGCCAGCACACGCCAGACCTCCTAGCAAGCCCTCCTCTCCCTCTTCCTGAGACATCAGGGCCTCCGAGCCTGCTTCTCCCTCCCTGCAGCAGCAGATAAGCCTGACTTTGTCTGCGTATCGGAATGTCTGCCTGGCCTTTTTTTTTTTTTTAAGAGAGAGGAAGAGGGAGGGAGAGAGAGAGAAATATCACTGATGAAAGAGGCCAAAATCCTACTGGGAATCGAACCACGACCTCCTGGTTCATGGCTCAACACCCAACCACGGAGCCACGGTGGCTGGGTGCTGCCTGGCTGTAACAGGTGCATGCTCTCCCCCCCTCCCCGCTGACCCAGGACCCCCGGGGGTTGGCATGGGGGACCGTTCACACTGGGCACGCCTCTCCCCTCCCACCACGAACTTTCAGGTCTCCGGGTAGCGGTGGAACTAGGGGCCGGCGGGAGGGGTCGGGTCCCCCTGCAGGGGTCTGAGACAAGCCTGGCGTAGGGGTGGGCTTTCGGAGGAGGCCTGCTCCCACCACGTGGGTGCCCACCTCCCCTGGTGGAGGGGCGCACGCCAGGTGAGCTGCTACATGCCGCTCAGATAAAGACATGCTGCCTCCCGGGCCAACCGCTCAGCGCATTTTTCCGAGCATTAACTTCACTGAGAAAGAAACATCGAAATCCCCGGGGGGCAGCCACGCCGTGAAACTCCCAGGCCCCTCTCTGAGCGGCCTGACACGCTGGAGCCGCCCAGCCTCCTGTGCACAGTCGGTGCCCGAGACTGCGGTGAGCGCGGATCAATCACTGCTCCTGGCAGTTTCCTCCCTGTGAGCCGAGGCCGAGAAGAGGAGTCACAGGGGCCCGGCTCCCAGAGACCGCCTCTGCTGAGAGGATAACGCTGCCACTCCGTGGGCACTTGAAGTCTCCACACACCCACCTACCCGGGGGCTGGAGCAGCACTGATACGGGTCTGACAGTGAGGCTAGCAGGAGGCTTTCATGACTGCTTCGGGGTAGATGGCCTGCTGGATTGGTCCTGGCTGGAACCCTAGCTCAGTGAGGAACTTGATCCCTGCGGGCCTCAGTTTTTGTGTCTGTAAAATGGGTGTGATGGGCTGAACTAGCGTCCCCCTCCCCCAATCCCTATGTTGCAGTCCTATCCCCAGCACCACCGGATGTGACTGTGTTTGGAGACAGGGCCCTTTCAGAGGTAACTCAGATGCCACAAGGGTGTTCTTACTAGTCTACGAGGAGGAGGAGGACATTTGGACGCAGGTGTCCACAGGGAAGAAATGTGAAGACACGGGGAGAAGGCAGCCCGCTGAGCCCAGAGAGAGGCCTCACAGAAACAGCCCTCGGGCACTCGGTCTCCACCCCGGCCCCCAGGGCGGTGAGAGGGAAGTTTCTGTTGTGGGAGCCACTGGGCCTGACTCTGTCACAGCAGCAACCCCGCCACCGTCCTGCGGACACGAGTGTGGACGTGGTCCAGAGGCTCAGATGAGACCGGGAGGAAAACTTCCTGTGAACACTCAGCCCCTGAGGCCTGCAGGTTGTATCTAGAGCAGTGGTTCTCAACCTTGCTAAGGCCGCGACCCTTACGTACAGTTCCTCATGTGGTGGTGACCCCCAACCATGAAATGTTGCTACTGTTATGCATCATGATGTAAATATCTGCATTTTCCGATGGTCTTAGGTGACCCCTGTGAAAGGGTCGTTTGACCCCCAAAGGGGTCGCGACCCACAGGTTGAGAACCGCTGACCTAGAGTCTTCTCATCAAAGGACAGGGTCTGGTTCGGGGACATTGGAGAGGAACCCAGAGAACCCCAGGGCCTCTGTGCCTCTCCGGGGGGTTGGCTGAGATCTGGGCCAACAACTCCGGAGCCTGCCCTGGGCTGCCCACTGGGATCAGCGCCGGGCAGGGCTGCCCTGGGGGCCCCAGGAGTTGCACTTCCTGTCTCCTTTACTCCTCCCAATGGCGGTGAGAAAGCTGCTTTCACCTCATTATGCAGCTAAACGCACCAGGCCCTAATAAGTGATAATAAATTCCTTTATCGGATACCCTGCCTGCGCAGAGCTGGCCGGGGGCAGCCTGAGGAGTGGGCTCTTACCTGGGGGTGGGAATGGAGATGCCACAGTTCCAGGCCGGGTGATGCCCCAAACTCCAGGCAGCCGAGGAGGGAGGGGGCTGGGGCTGCGCGTGGGGGAGGGGCCCGTGCTGGGCCCGGCTGGCAGGTGTGGGCAGTTGGGAATCAGGTAGGTACTTGCCACCTGAACACCTGTGCCCTGAGCCTCACCTTCCTTCTCGGTGTGGCTGCATTTCCCCTAAGACTTATTTCCGTGCTTACTCTCTGGCCCTTGAAACAAATACCTACAAATGAGCAGTTGTTTTCCAACAGCAGGTCAGCTTTGGGGTGGAGTCCCTCTCCTCTCCCCCCTCCCCGGCTCCCCCATCGCCTCCTTCCACCCCGCACCCCTTTTCAGTGCCGACACCAGCTGAAACCGCTGTCCTCTCTGCTGAATAATGAATGCATTTGCCACGGCCAGGCCACGGGCTCGTTTACAACCAGATAAATGAGTCTGTCTGCGCTCCCCCCACCGCCTCGCCATAAACTGTTTCATTTTCCTAAATTGAGTCCTCCACTTCGCTGCGGCTCCCCGGGCTCCGGGGAGCTCGGCGGCCCACGTTCTGCCTGGGTCAGCGGTTCTCCCAATGATTCCCGCTCTCCCCGCAGCGGCCACCACGCTGGTCATGGCCCTCCCTCCGTGCTGGCCGCTGGCGCAGCTGCCTGGGCTCAGTTCTCACTTAGCTGGGGGGCTGGGAGGAAAGGGGGAAGGGGTGTCACGCAGTAGGTCTCCCCAGTACTCTTCTGTGTGGAGCATCAGCATTGGTGCGTCTGTGAGGTTGTGGGGTGGCGCCGCCCCTGGGCCTGGCTGGAACCCCAGCTCTGATCTCCCGGGTCACAAGGTGCTGGCAGGAATTTTACTTATGACTTCTTCTTCTTCTTCTTTTTTTAAAAAAATATATTTTATTGATTTTTTACAGAGAGGAAGGGAGAGGGATAGAGAGTCAGAAACATCGATGAGAGAGGGACATCGATCAGCTGCCTCCTGCACACCCCGCACTGGGGATGTGCCTGCAACCAAGGTACATGGCCTTGCCTGGAATCGAACCTGGGACCCTTCAGTCTACAGACTGACGCTCTATCCACTGAGTCACACCGGTTTTGACTATGACTTCTTTTAAAAAAAATTATTCTTTAAAGATAAAACATGTGAACAGTGCCACGAAAGTATACAGCCCACGCGAGCCTGCTCCTGCCTGTCCCCAGCCACCAGCCTCTCCCTGGAAGCAAGCTGACCGCCCCCTGCCCTGCTACTGAGAACTGTCCGCTCTCCTCCTTGTTAACACGAGAAGGAGCAGAGCACGTTTCTGCAGCTGCCATTTTACTCAAAAAAAAAAAAAAATATATATATATATATACATATATTCGTGCTGCCCAGCCAGGGTGGCTCATTGGTGGAGCATAGGCCCATGAATCAAGACGTCGGCCTTTCAATTCCGGGATAAGGCACGTGCCAGGGTTGAGGGTTCGATCCCCAGTCAGGGGCATGCGGGAGACCTCTTCATCGTTGATGTTTCTATCTCTCTCCCTTCCTCTCTCCGAAACCAATAACAATATATCTACTAGTTCCCAGCCTCATTGTTCTTTTTTTACAAGACCTCCAACTTATTCCCACTGTTCCACTTCTGAAATATTCAAGAAGCAGGATTTTACAGACGCCCTCTGCCCCTAAGTCCAGGGCTCTGGTTTGAAGCCGCAGCCCGCCAGGCTCTGTCTGCATTTGTCTGTCTGTCTGGCTGCCTTTGGAGCGCTGGGACTTGCTGGGAGAGGGGAGGGGCACGCACTGACCTTAGATAGCTTGGCATTCCTGGTGAGAACTGCAAACTCTTAGCATCAACAATGCCATTCATATTCGCATAACCCTCGAGCACAGACACCAGTGTGGTGAAGGCCTGGGCGTTGGGGCGTTGTGGAGAGGGTCAATAGGGGTTTGAAAAAGGGAGCATCTGTAATACTTTCAACAATAAAGAGAAAATTAAAAAAAAAATAGCCCTGACTGGTTTGGTTCAGTGGATAGAGCGTCAGCCTGCGGACTGAAGGGCCCTGGGTTGGATTCCAGTCAAGGGCATGTACCTTGGTTGCCGGCACATCCCCAGTAAGGGGTGTGCAGGAGGCGGCTGATCGATGTTTCTCTCTCATCAATGTTTCTAACTCTATCCTCTCCCTTCCTCTCTGTAAAAAATCAATAAAGTATCTTAAAAAAAATGCCATTCAGCCCCCACACACGAGGGGACCTGAGTAAACTCTGGCCTAGCTTCTACCTGTCCCCCCGATGGCCCGGGGATGACCCCAGCCCTTATAATGCCTGCCCGACCGAGAAAACTCAAGCTGCCCAAGAAGTTACGGTTTATTCCAGTCCAAGCCTGACACTGGCCCCTGACGTCCCTTCTCTTAGGCAGTTACTGAAGGAAACGTGGAATTACAAATCCCTCCTCTGCCTCTGAGATAGAAGGCCCTGTAACCCGGAACGCTTCCTCAACCTGGAGCCAAGTCTACGAGGCAAACACCTGAGGGGATGGCGCCCCTGCCACCCTGCTCCCGTGGGAGAGTGGGTGCTGACTTGTTTTCACTTTGAGGGCATGTCTAATAAGGCTGGGGACAGTGCAACAAGGAAGGGCTCAGCAAAGCAGCAGCAACAGGAGAGCCCAATTTTCACCATCTGGACTCACACCCCTGCCCCCCCCCCCATTCTTCAAAAAGGATCTCGCCCTTTAAGAGACTTACGGGTGGCCAAGCTGTGTTTGAGAAGAGCACAAAAAGGGGCCCCTAGTGACAGGGCTCAGTCTTCCCTATTTTTTTTTTTTAGCAATTCCGCTCCCTCCCAGACCTCTCTATATCAAAATAGGAGCCCCAGAAACCAGGAGCCACCCTCCTCAGAAAGCACTCAGTGGCCACCTTTATTAATCGAAGCCTCCTGCGGCTCCTCTCCCTGCTCCACCACACTGTTTCTTCCAGTCTTATGTGTCCCTCCCTCCAAGAGGCATTCTCCTGGACGTATTTTTCTCTGCATAGTTACATTTCTCAGAATACTTTGGTGTCCCTTATAGCTCAGCTAACAGAGTAACTCTCTTACTTGACTGCTCTGACCACATGAATTGCATCTATTAAAAAACAGAAATGGGCTGGGCTGGCGTGGCTCAGTGGTTGAGCATTGACCTATGAACCAGAAGGTCACGGTTCAATTCTTGGTCAGGGCATATGCCTAGGCTGTGGGCTTGATCCCCAATAGGGGGCGTGCAGGAGGCAGTGGATTAATGATTCTCATCATTGATGTTTCTATCTCTCCCTCTCCCTTCCTCTCTGAAATCAATAAAAAATATATATTTATAGAAATAAAACAAAACAAAAACACATACAAAAAACAGTAGTTTTGTCTCTAAAAGAGTTTTTGGGGCCACTGCCAAACCCCCATCCCCTTTTGGGGACACTGGTGGTGAAATGTGAACAATGATCCTGTTGCCTGCGTTTTTATTCAATGGGGGAAAGATTAGTTCTTCTTTCTTTCTTTTTTTTTTTTTTTTAAAATGTGGCAGCTTTTTAAAAAATATATATATTTTATTGATTTTTTTTTACAGAGATGAAGGGAGAGGGATAGAGAGTTAGAAACATTGACGAGAGAGAAACATCTATCAGCCACCTCTTGCACGCCCCCACTGGGGATGCTCCTGCAACCAAGGTACATGCCCTTGACTGGAATCGAACCTGGGACCTTTCAATCCCCAGACTGACGCTCTACGCACTGAGCCAAACCGGTTTCGGCCATTCTTATTTCTTTAAAAACAAAAATAAAAAACCCTGCGGGGACCCCAGGTTCTGTCCAGAGAGAACCCTGGCCCTGGTCTAGTTGCTTCAGTGTCTGGAAGTTTCCTCAACAGGCACATCCCAGGGTGTGAGCTGTGAGCAGCAGCCCCATTTTACACCAGGCCCATTTATTTTTTATTTTTTTAATTTTTCTTTATATTTTATTGATTTTTCAAAGAGAGGAAAGGAGAGAGATAGTGAGTCAGAAACATCGATGAGAGACATTGATCAGCCGCCTCCTGCACAACCCCGAATGGGGATATGCCCGCAACCAAGGTACGTGCCCTTGACCGGAATCGAACCCCAGACTTTCCAGTCCGCAGGCCAACGCTCTATCCACTGATAGAGCTCTATCCACCAAACCGGTTTCGGCTACACCAGGCCCATTTAGAATTGGAATCCTCTGGCCTCTCCGTCACTTTGACTTCTCCTTTCTCCAGCTGACAGCCTTTGCTGCAGAGGTGGTGGCTGCCGAGACCTCCCAGGGAGCCCACTCATTTCGGGGGGGAAACCCAAGCCTCCAGGTCTCCTTCCTCCCCTGGGCAGCGCCTCCTGGCCTGACTCACAGCCTGCTCTGGGCGGCCTCTGGGCTGCCCCCGTCTGCCCATCCGCAGCTCCGGGCAGGGAAGCTGCCTGATGAATGGGCCTGACGTAGCCGGACTTTACCATCAGCACCGCTCACTGGACAGGAAAAGCCTGGAGCCCTCGGCAAAGCTGGGGAGGGGAAGGGCCACCTTCTGCCCCAGTGATGGCCGGGCCGGCTTCCCTGTGGCCTCCGTGGCCACCCCCAGGGCATTTCCTGTCTCTCATCACTGCTTAGCCAGATAAGGGGCCAAGAGGCGCTAACACGGGGGAGGAGAGAGGGAAGGAGGTTTGGCATTGAAAAGGCACTTCATGTACATTAACCCTCGCCAGGACGGTCCCTGGGGCCGGGTCACGGGCCTCTCTGGAAGCTCCCTGTCTCTAGGGCTGCTTTGTCTTGTGATCTGAGCCTCAGTTTACTCAGTTTATTGTGTGAAAGAAAAAGGTGGAGCTCCTTGATAAAAAAAAAAAAAAAAAAACAGAGAGAAGAGAAGATGCCTTTAAGACTATTAAAAGGTAAAGCTTTATCCTATTCTCCATGCTTTTTTCTCACGGTAATTCTGCTATTGAATCTCGTACTCCCTCAGGCACAGGGACACCCAAGGGGCAAGTGCAACCCTCGTCAGCACCTGGGGGCCCTGCCCCACCACTTGGGGCTCTGCCTGGTCCCTCAGCCGCTGGACTGACATGCCACCTCCTGGGTGAGGGTGGGGAAGTGGCCAGGGGAGGACACCCGGAGAGTACTGTGCCTCCATGCCACTCCATGGGCAGCTGGGTCAACGGGCAAGAGGCTGAAGAGTCTGTGTGGCATCAGAGTGCAAGGAATTGCCCTGCAGAAATACAGGCCCAGCCAGGGAAGATCGGGGTTTTCCCGGCACAAGTATTGGAAGCAGGACTGCTGCAGGGAATCCTGGAGGAGGGGCTGCCGTAGACGTGGCAGCTTTAAGGCCCAGGCTGCTCTGGGGGGCTCTCCCTCACCCCAGCTGGAGGCGCATACACAGCAGCGCTGGCCCAGCAGCAGGACAGCGTGTATCCTGGGTCCTGTGCTGACAGCTGGCACTGACTGACGTGGGAGGCATCCTGGGAGGAAATGCGAGGCGGGCGGGGCACAGGGGGAGTCCCTGAGTGTGTCTGCTCAGCATCACCCAGTCACAGACAAATGAAGGCTGTGACCTTGTCTTGGGGGCTGCGTGCTGGGCCCCAGGGCGCACGGGGTCTGAGCGGGCAGTTCCTGGCTGGGTGGGAGGCTAGTTAGCACAGAGGGATCCCAAGGCCGGCACTGGGAGGGCGGGGTGGGGGGTGGGGGCGGAGGAGGGGGATCAGGGAGGAGGGTGAAGGCAGCCACCCACGAAGAGCCGGATGAGGTGTGCCGTGCTGGCTGCAGCCCCAGTGTTAGAGCCTGGGCTGGGGCTGCAGGCCGGACGTGATGGATGAGCTGAGAGCTCTTCGGAGAGCACCGAGCGCGGGTCCTGACTAAGCAGTGAGGACAGAGGAAGCCTCGAGTCCTGCCCTGTCCGTCAGACAGCCACCGGCCACAGGCAGCCATGCAAAGTCACAAAATGCAATGAAATAAAAACATCAGTCCCCAGTTGCATTAGCCACCGTGGCTCATGGCCACCAGGAGGGACAGTGTACATACACACAGGCCACTGCCATCGCCGCTAAAAGTCCTACTTGAAGGCAAAGGACCCCTGACTATTTATATTGAACACGTGTTGAAATCCCATTTAAAACACCTTCAGTTAAATAAGACTGAATACCAACATTAACTCATTTCAGGTTTTTTAACTATGCGCAATAGGAACTTGTAAATTATCCACGTGGCTCCTATTTCCACTGGACAGGACGATGACAGAAGGGCACAGGACACACCTTCACTCATTCATTGCTCTTAAAGCTACATCCCTTCCATGCTATTCCATTCGACCACGGCTGTGAAAACGCTTCCTTCACACAAAGGCTACCCGGCAGCCCATGGCACTGGCACAAATGCAAGCGTGAGAGCCCCCAGATTCCAGGTCCAGTTCTCAGCTCCACCCCTTCCCTACTCGCTGCACGGTCTTGGCCAAAGAACTTCCCTTTGTGCCTCAGTTTGCTCCTCTGAACAACGGGATCAGTGACGGAGCCACAGCACAGCCCTGCGGTGCAGGCCGGGGAGACTGGGATGGAGAGGGACACTCGTGGGCCTGGCCCTCGTGCTCCCCTGTCAGAGGTCATCGTCACTGCTGTTGTTAGTCCAGTGTTTTTAGCATGAAAGTAGGAGGGGTTATGGTCAGCGTCTCTGGCCTCCGACCACTCACTCCCCTGCCCACTGCCCCCTGCCTCAGCCATCAGCCATCAGCCTCCTGCCCCGCCCACCGAAAAGCCCTTAGGCACCGCCTGGCACTCACCTGCTGGCAGCTGCTGGCCCAGGAGGCCCTGAGGGCGCCCCAGTGCTCCCCGCGCCCGGCCTTGCTCTCCAGGTGCCTCCGCAGCTGGGCCTCCAGCTCCTGGGTGACCTGCTCGAGGGCATGCACCCGAGCCATGTATCCCCCCAGGCAGTCCCCCAGGTCTTCAGCGGCATCGGGGACCCCGCCCAGGCCCGGGGCAGGCGCCGTGGCCAGGCCCGAGCTCCGCAGCCCCTGCAGGAAGACGCTGCTGATGCCCAGGGCTCGGCGGGTCACGCGGGCGCCCAGGCCACCTGTGTACTCGCTGGAGGCCATCCCTACATAGACCCTGGGTGCTCGGAGGAGGCCAGCCCTGGCACCGGGCCTGGAGGCCGGGGGGCTATCCAGGGAGGAGGACGATGACCGTGTCCCCCTGAAGGACGCCCGGTGCCTCTGGGCGGGCTCGCTGGACCGGGCTGGCGCATCCACCACCGCTCGCTTTGAGTTCATGGCCCTTCTGCCTCGCTGTGCCTTCTGGGCTCGGAGCCCAGCGGCTTTTGGTGTGCAGCCCCGGCGTGCCTGTGGCCAGGTCACGGGCCTCTCTGGAAGCTCCCTGTCCCGAGAGCTGCTTTGTCTGCTGTTTTCCATGAGTTTCCATCGTTCCCGGAGCTGAAAGAGAGCGGGCCGTCCAGGACCGTGTGCAGAGGCCCTCACACATTCTCTGCAGATCATGCGCCCCACCTCCCAGAGTTTTCTGCGGGTGGAGGCGGAGGTGGGATCCCTGCCCGCCGTGGGGGTGGCTCATCTGGGGGGGTGTGCATTTCACGAAGTGAGGGCAAGGCAGGCACCAAGCAGCCCATTTCACAGGTGAGTAAACTGAGGCTCAGATTGCCAGGGGCTGAACCAGGACTTAAACAGTGCAGGCATTCCTAGGGCCCATTTCAGGGCTTTCTACATCCTCATGGGTGCTGGTGTGCGACCGCGTGACTCTGCCCAAGGTCCAGCCAGGGGACACAGGACGGAAGTAGCCGTGAATCAGCCATGGCCGAGGCAGCCCTGGGGTCTCAAGAGAGACAAGCCAAGCCTGTGGCTTCTTTCTTCACCTCTCATCCTGGCTCAGCTTCAAGTCCCCCCCTCGTTTCCTTCTGCTGAGAAACCTGCAGAGCACCCGCTGCGTGGGCTCGGCCACGTGGCCTCACCTCTCTGGACCCTACTTCCCAGGCCCAGCCCGGGCCCTTCCTCGCTCTTGCACCCGGAAGGCTGCCACGGTGCCCACGAGGCCGCCATGACAACATCCTCACACAGGCTGCGGGTCCCCGGCCTGCTCAGAGGGGTTACACTCAGTCCGTGGTGGCGGTGTGAGGTGCAGACTGAGCTGAGAGGAGCTGCATTCTTGTGAGTTCTAGGATGTACTGCTCAAGGCTAAAGGGCGGGCTCAAACCAGAGGTTGCCCGGGTACGATCACCCTCTACAGAACCGTAACCCTCACGGGCAGGCTCATGTCAGCTTCTTCTGACACTGACGACAAAACGCTGAGTCCCGGGGGGGGGGGGGGGGGG